>JAPMOB010222069.1:0-20641 GCA_029875015.1 Lepomis gibbosus | reverse complement strand
ACGCGTACGAGCACACACCTGGTTGCAATCTTAAACCGCATCGCTAGTGGCCGCTGGAAACTCCATAATGCCCCTTTAAAGAAAATTATCAATGCTCTGCAGAAACAAGGTTAAAATTAACAGTAGTCTTCATGGTTGCCTTTTCAGCAAAAGTCAACATACCTATGGAGTGTGAACAGCAAAATACACAACTAACAAAGCAGCAACAACAAGGAGGAGCAGGAAGAGGAGAGCAGTAGGTTCAGTCACATTCTAGCACGATTACTGCAGCCTGCTGCTAATAAAGCACACATTGACTCTGTATCTTCCTAGTGTGCACTGGGCCAGAGCTGAAGGGAGCGGGAACAGACACTGGAATGTGTGCCGGGAGACTGAGTAAAATCTCAGGGTAGAAGATGTTGACTCAAACAACTACATTCAGGACATTCAACTACAAATCAGGACCCTCATTAACAAATAAGAGTGTTTATAGTATATTGTATGTGCTCAAATCCCAGATAGAGCCAGGTCTTGTTTAATGTGTCCACATTAGAAGAGCTTAATGATATGTTTTAGGTCATCACATGCGAAATCAAGTCTCGCTACTCCTCAATTTTTAAGAATAACCATATGAACTCTAATCTTGGTCAAATTGTATTTGTTTTAACTGATGGTAAATCTGCTAGTTGCCCTTAACAGATGATGCTATTGTACACATTTTTAGCTTAAGTCCTGTTAAGTTCTGTGGACAGATACCTACCATTGCTGCAGCAGCCGCAGCCTGGTTGACTTGGTGTTGGGCGGCTTTGATCTTGGCCTGCAGGTGAGCGGGAGGGTGAAAGTACTTGCACTTCTCCCTCGAGCAGCGGCCCTTAATGTAGTCCATACACACAGTCACTGTGTTGTCGTTGGTGTCAATCATAGTGCTATCTGCGGGGTGGGCAAAGCGGCAGTCGTTCTCCCCACGTGTGCAGTTACCCCGCTGGTATTCCCGACATACCTTGTGCACAAAAATACACAAACAAACACACATTTTACTACTTTTATTTTGTTTTAATGACACTAAGACTTTCATCATAAACCTAAAGCTCACACATAGATGCATGCAAACACCAGACCCACACACACATTATGAAGTTACTGCTCACTTTACTTCACATTTGATGAAGTAATCAATCTGTTCAGTCATTTCAGAACTTGACAATCACTTTACCAGACAGAGCTAACCAATCTTAATGACAGGTCTGGGCCATTACTGTTGATTGATAAGCAGAGCAGACCGTAACCAGCATTTACAGACTCATTAATCACACAACATTTATCTA
This sequence comes from Lepomis gibbosus, assembly GCA_029875015.1. Classification (NCBI taxonomy): domain Eukaryota; kingdom Metazoa; phylum Chordata; class Actinopteri; order Centrarchiformes; family Centrarchidae; genus Lepomis; species Lepomis gibbosus. Next base: position 19,337 of record JAPMOB010222069.1, on the reverse strand, counting down.
TTATTCAAATGAGCTGTGTTGTTGTTCTTCCTCATAGAGACAGAAGGGGGCAGCATCTGCATGAACAGTTGGGAAACTGATTGCCTTTGCCTAAATGTAGGAGCTCAATGAGGCTCATGGGAAATATGAGGCTGGTTACCCTCAAGGGATAATAACACACACAAACACACACACACAAGGTGAATGCACATATAAATTACGAGACAGCATTTTCCCAGAATTAAATTTTGACTAAAGAGGTGTGCAATAACTTAAGATCTCTGTTTGAGCACAGGCAGCCACAGCTGAGTCTGAAAGGCATTCAGAATCCTTTCCTACTCCAAATGAAATGTAATTTCATGGTACGTTGTATCGATCTATCAGTTATTGCGATAGAACAAGCCATTTACCAAATGGCTGTTTACTGGTCTCACTGTCTGCATGCATAAAGAATTTGATTTGTGGTGGAATGACTGCCAGACAAAAGGCCACCAACGCTGTTATCTACAAGCTAACCCTGCTCTGTCTCCTGTCATGACAGCGCATCATCCACAATCACTGATCTGTGTGAGCGATGGGGCAGGATTCTCTCTCTCTCTGTCTGTCTTTTCTTTCTCTTATGTGCATCTCACACACGCTCAGATGTTTGCACATGCAATTCCTATTACACAAGCACACTCACACATATTATTTCCCCACACTGCCACCATCACCACTGCTGCTACTGGTCTACTTTAAAAAAGAGAGACAGCCTTGTTGTCAGGCAGATGTTGGAGAGGCGGGTGAGGGAGGGAGGAAACAAGGGAGAGAAAGGGAAAATGTAAGAGTGGTTGATGAATAAAGAGTAAAGGACAGAGAGATGGGGATCAAGGAGTCTTTGGGATCGAGTGAGCATGCCTGCCATGGAAAGAAATTAGAAAAGGGAAGACTAAGTGGAAGCAATTTGATGTTCTCTGCACCAGGTGTGGACCAGTGTGTTTTTCTTAACAGTGGTTAATCATGCATTAGAGAGAGCTAACCCAGTGGAAGTGCTAAGTTGGACAAACAAATAAAGGGCTTGTTAATCATATTTCTGTCCCCATGGTAACTGTCTCTCTGGGCCATTTACATCACCATGGTTGCAGGTAAGCAACATATGATTTTATGCATGCTGAAATACTGCAGTATAGCTCCATAAGTGATAAAGACAGAGAAATTGCCAGGAAATATTTCCCAGGAAAATAGTCTGGAGGATTGTCTTCTAAAATAGGAATTTCTCTCAGCCTCAAGGAAATAGCTTGTACCATATCAACTGACTGGTATGTGTGTCAGTCCACAGAATTCCAGCTGTGTTTATTTTGAACGACACACGGCAGAAACAAAAATATGGCTGGCCCTTTTTCTTTAAGATATTTTTAGTAAACCTAGTTCCTGACAAATTAGGCTAGGCTATGAATTCTCCCAGTCAAAAAGCTTCACCACTACATGCGGGCAGAGCACTACAGGCAGTCTTGAGTCTAAATATCTTGAAGGGAAAACAGTGAAAATGAGCAGATTTTCCCTCTACTGCCAATTATTGCATTTGGCTAATAAATATTTCATGTCTGTTTACTGGACTTTGGTGCAGAATGCTATTAATCCTTTGCCAGACAATCGTTTCAAACCCAGTCTGCATCAAGACCTGCATGTTCTTCTTATATTAACAACAACTTCTTGCCTCCAATTTTCCTCAACCTCTGTAACTTTTTCTCACCAGTCATCTCTATGAGATTAAATCACCACTCTCTCCATTCTTTCTGTTAAATTTGTCTCTGTTTTCCCCAACCCCTCCCCTAATGACCACAACAGGCCTTAACATTGATTTCTAATCCCCCTGTCCATCTCTTTTTCCTGTCATTGGCCCATTCACTCGCCATGCATGTCATCCACTCGGTCATCAGGCCCAGAGACCTTCTCAGCCTCACTCCAATTAATTACCCACCTACCCAACGTTCCATTTTAAATGTAACCTTCCTAGTGTTCTTGCACGCCTCCTGCCTGCCTCCAACGATTTCCCCATTATTCCGCTGCAAGTGTTTCCCGGGTGGGGCTGCATAATGGATGAGATTGACTTACTGTCCAATTAATGATTATCTGAATACAGCTAGGAGAGCAGCAGTCATCAGGTTTCAAATGAATGACTGCTTTCAGAGAAGATTTTCAAGATTTTTCTGAAAATTACACACTGATACAGTATAACTTCAGCTTGTGCCAACTTGTGTCTCCTGCCTGTTGATAGGATGCAGCAACGGCAGTGTTTGTGGGGAGATACTCTCATTACCATCTCTTTCTCTTTGTTTAAGTCTGGGTAATGACTGTATTATGGTAATGGGATGTAGTTACTGTAACAGAAATGGTGTACCAGATACATAATTAAAGTCTACAAACAGAAACCGTTGAGGCAAGACTTTACAGCCCATGCCTTTAATATTCAAAAATGCACAGACACATTTCTAAACCCAATCTGTTTGCATAGCTGGGAAAAGGACCCTCACCATGTGCAGTGTTTACAAATGTTTTGTTAATCTTTTAATCTGTGACTGATTTGAAAGTGAAAAATATATTTACGCGTGATCTGTGATGTGTTTGTGCTAATGTGGCCATGTCTTTTCCTATTTAAACCTGCGCCTGTGTGTGTAAATGTGTGTGTTTCTTACCTCCAGTCTGTCGGTCCTCATGAGTTTCTGTGCAGCAGCAGCAGCAGCAGCTGGTACAGGGACATTGGGGTTGCTGGTGACCAGTACAGGGGCACTGGGCAACATGTCAGCGGGCATCAGGCCAGGCGACACAGGTCCAAGGTAGGGGTTAAACGCAGCGGCTGCTGCTGCAGCAGCATTAACATTTGTTGCAAGGCTGGGTGTGACTGAAAACATGGGCTGTGGGCACAAGCAAAATGAGAGAGTTGGTCAAAATTGACCAAAAAATTATCGAAACTCTTTCACACAGATTTCTCACAACTCTATATATAAAAATGTTGAATATTTAATTACATCTACCAATGTAATGGGAATTCCAAACATATTGCATGTAACCCTGGACTCAGGTAGACTCATCTATGCTGTGTAAACGTAACAGTCAAAATATCTCTGTTCTCTGTGTTACTTCAGGGACGTGTCTCTGTGGGATGATATGATTGACCCTAAAGCTGGATAAATAACAGGCTCACTCAGCTCTCCTCACTCATTCGAGCATACATGTACCCGGCGTATGTGTGTTGCTGTGAGTCCTTCTGCAGAAGACTTGAATAAAAGGGTTTGCCTGAGCTGTTTATTTGAAAACTCAAATTGCCATCACACCAATAAGTAATGTCTGTTCCTCACTTCTACTGAAATTACCCACTGAAGATAAATGGCAGGGAAATAAGAGGTGTATGCAATTATCAACAGCCAAGCAAATGATAGGAATTGGGGTATGTGGAGGGGGAAAAGATTAGACATGAGGGAAAACAGTTGTACTTCTTTGATGGCTGCTTGTCTTTCATTTGAGACAACGCATAAAAGAGGCTTACACTCTGTATGTGGTGTCACCTACTCCTCCATAGATCAGATGGAATCACACGCTTCATACACCAATGATCATAGAAGTAATAAGGATGAGGGACGTCAAGCTGTGTGTACATTGTGGGGGCTAGAGGCACTATACTGTACATATATGTACTGCCTATAAGTGCTTTATTGGAGATTTGACAGAGAAAATGTCCACATTTCTGTGAGAGTGAGGCTAAGGAGTATGCTAGCTGACATGGCACAAGTTTTCCCTGCACGTTCCTGACCTCAGCCCCAGTCTGAGGATTGTCTCTTGAGCCCTTGCCAACACGACACAGTGAGTAATAGAGCAGCAGCAGCCAGGGCTGGACAGCTACATTCCTCCCAAAACCTCCTCGCTGCTCTGGGATGACTCAGAAAATGAGGAACAATGGCATGGACTCACTAATTCTTCCAGTGCTGGAATGTCTAAAAAATTATGTCCTACCACAGTATGCCCTGAAAAAGGTAATGTGGAATTTTAGTTTTGAAATTTGCATCTCAAGGTTGGGATTAAATAGGTCTGATGTCAACAAATAGACTCACAGTCATTGAAACAATGCAGTGAAACAATGCAGTGATGTCATCCTGCAAAAAGTTTGTGATCCTGCTTATGTCTCTCAAATTAGCATTGAATTGTTTCCAATAATGATGGGCAACAGAATGGAAACGATTATGTTCAACTGAGCATGTTTACACAGTAGGAACAAAAAAATATCTGACTGGATGCCTCCTGTCAGCAATTTGTGATGCAGCAGTGATGTGTAGCTGTTTCTGAGACCATTTTAGTTACAAAGATTCTTGAAATATTCCCCCCCTGAATCCAAATGAGAAAAATGCGGCACACAAAATCAGTCAAAATTAAGATAATGCAATTTAAGATTAAAGATCAAAGATGACTTTTCTCAATTTCATGTGAAGGGTGAGCCCAAACAACTGTTTTTCAAGAATTAAATGGAAAGATTAAAAACAATGTAATCATCTGTTTCAGTGTCATGCTATGCCAAGTAATTTAGCCACCATAAGTTACTGGCAGGCAGGCTGTAGCAAAAAACTGTTGAAGTTGTTGAGATGAGCTGAGTTGAGCAACAGTGTGTTTTATTACTTTTATTAGTTGCCTAAACATTTTGTTGTAGGAGGGAGACTGTACTATTTCATCTATGAAAAATTACAGTGTTTTGTGTTTTAAACTATGTTACTGATTCACCAAACTGTGCCAAACACATAAACCAGATCTCTGCTTTATACTGAAATCAGATCATTGCATTGCTACATCAGTGACACTGAGTGCAGTCTGGGTTTTGTTTGTTATGGCATACTGGAATGCCCTTTGCTTGTGGCTTTCATTGTTTTATTTTGCTTAGTTTTGCATCCACACCAAACAAGCAATCCAAACTTCCTTTTGGTGGAGGGAGTGAGTGAGTGAGTGAGTGAGTGAGTGAGTGAGTGAGTGAGTGAGTGAGTGAGTGAGTGAGTGAGTGAATGAGTGAGCGAGTGAGTCAGTCAGTTAGTCAGTCAGTCAGTCAGTCAGTCATTGAATCAGGCAGTCAGTGAGTCAGTGATACATTACTGTAGAAAGGTATAATTGTAATGTGGGCTATTCACTGACGTCAGTACTGTAATAAAAAAGCATCATGAGCACCGTCCCTCACAACTAGCTGTAATGGACCCTAATTACCTCACCCTCTGCACAGTTCCATGTGTGAAATGAAAGAACCCTCCTATGCACATTAATGCTGGGGATTCAAGGTATAGGCATAAAAAAATGGGAGCAGATAAAAAGTAAAAATACTGGGGATGGGGGGCAGGAAACTAAGCTAAAGACACAAGGAAGGTAGCGAGGAAGAAAGTCTGATATCTGAAAAGGATAGTACCTGGTCTTAACCTTTGTTCACTTCACACACAATATGGCTCTTTTCTTGACTTTTCTTTGAAGTGCAGGTCTAAATCCAACTCTCCTCACTGCTGTCGTCCTATCTCCTTCACTTTACCTACCTGTCTTTACTCCTATATTTACTTTTATCTCATCCTGCCTCCCTTTCTTCTGCTGTGTCCTGCTCTGTCAGCCTGTTTTCCTCCTCCTCTCCTGTCCTTACTTTGTCTCTCCCCATGACATAAACAGAAAGGAAAGGCTTTGCAGTCCCAGGGAGATCTATTGCTTCTTTCAACCCTTTCAAGGTTTCCTCTGTTCCTCTCAATAGGCCTCTCGACTCAGCCCCTCTTCCCCAGATAAGGGTGATAAGCCATTGGCTAAGTGTGCAAGTGCATGTGTGTGTCCAAGCGTGCAGCATCTGAAGCTCTTTTGAATAGTCTGAGACAAATTCCATCCAGTACTCTCACTTAAACATAAAGAAACAGAGGGGAAGACAGAGGAATTACTTCAAGCCTGACTGACAGGTCTCATTGAGTCTGTAAGGTCTCATGGACCAGGCAGGGAAGGATTCCTGTGAAAAAGCTCTGACCATCACCTTGAAGATCCACGGAGCATGCAGCACAGTCACAGAGCTAAAAGTGTGTGTTGATGTGGATGCATGGAATTGTCCGTATGTTAATGATTGCATGATAATAATATAATAGTTTATTAATCACTGTATTATACTCCCAGAGTGATGGTATGGATTCAGTGTCAAATACTTGGGTCCTGCTATCCAAACATTGATGATTAATCCAGTTTAACATAATATTAATAACTTGCTGAAGCAATTAGTCAATTGATCGATCAGTCAATGAAGAGAAGGTAAATTGCCAACTACTTTGACAACTGATTAAACACTTAAGTCATTTTTTAAACAATAATATAAATACTTCTCTCTTTCCAGCTTCTCAAATGTGACAATTTGCTAGCAATTTGCATTTCTCTGATTATATCACGTATATGTAAATTAAGCAACTTTGGATTTTGGACTGTTGGTCAAACAAAATAAAATGTTTGAAGATTTCACACACAACCATTACAAAAGAAACAGCTGCAAACGATTACATTTGAGGCATTAGGTCCAGTAAAAACTAAACTGTCTTAAATTCATGTCTGAAGGTAGCTAACTAGCTAGCTGAATGCAGCTAGCTTGGCCAGAGAAGGACTCTCTGGAAACGCAGAACCCTGAGGAAGCCTGAGGACCTTTTACTCCATATGCACCCGAAGAGAAACTTTTATTAAAAAGAAAGGGGAATCATCTTGAAACACAGTACCCAGTTGTCTTAACACCTAAGCAGTTAAAATCTTTATATCTAAATATTGTGATTGTGATCTTTTTCAGTTTGAGTTTAAGTATTATCAAAACCTCAGTAAACTAAGAAACCCAGGCTTGTGTCAAATCACCAGAATCTGAACAGCTAAGTCACTTATCAATGTATGACGAATGGGGCCCTGTACACTCTTAGAATATGAAGAGTTTTTGGCTGAAAACTAATGTGACGCTAGAATTGTTTAAATAAAACTCAAACTGAGAAACTGCATTTTGTATCTTATCCTGATCGTTGATAGTTGAACATGTTAACAATCAGTTAAGGGAAATGCACAAAATGTGTAACGAACTACGTATGCATATGTATCCTCTCACCACTGGCTGTAGCTGTGTCCCGGGCATCATAGCGTTGGCAAGCTGCATCTGCTGGGCCAACATGGCCATGTTTTTCTGCTGGATGAGGTTGTTCCTTCCATTGATCTCTAGCTGGGTCTTTAGGTGGGAAGGAGGATGCAGGTACTTACAGTTCTCCCTGGAACAGCGGCCCTGATTGGGTGAGAAAGGAGGAGGATGTAGAGAGAGACAAGTAGAGAGAAAGAGGAAAGAGGGAGGGATACGGAGGATAGAGACATGGAAAATAGGCAAATTAGAATAGATGTTCCCTTAATGTTGCCTAATGTAAAGAAGTAATGAGCCTTGACTCAAGTTGCTGCCCTCCCATTTAGCAGGCGATGACCTAACATCTCTGACATCTGGGCCTGCCACTGGGTTTGTCGAAAAGAAGACCGATCAGTTCTGCATTCTTCTCCCCCTTCATGACCTAAGCTGTGCGCTCGCTACCTACCCTATTTTCTCAAGGTCCCATCGAGAGACAAATTAGCTTCAAGAGCAGAGATAAAGAGACTTAGCTGTCTATCTGATTATGCTAACAGATTGTAATACATAGAGTGAAAGAAAATGAGACAGAAAGAAAGATGCCCCAATGAGGATATAGATACTTATTCATTCACTTTTTGTCATTTCCCCCAGGTGGATGCCACACATTGGTGCCCCCCCACCCACTCCACTCTAAAGCTCTTTGAGTTTCCGTGATAAAGTGCTATATAAATCCATCTATCCATCGTCAACTGCTTATCCTTTGCACAGGGTCGCGGGGGGGATGAAGCCTAACCAAGCTGACATTGGGCAAAAGGCAGGGTACACCCTGGACAGGTCGCCAGTCCATCGCAGTGCTATATAAATGTAATGCATTATTATTATTATTATTATTATTATTATTATTATTATTATTATTAGATCTATAACATGTCATAAAACTGTGGAAAATGCAAACATTTTATAATCACATCTTTTTAAAGCATGATGTGACATTTTTAAATCACTTGTTTTGTACGACCATCAGTCCAAAACCCAAATATTTGAATTTTACTATTACGTAAGAAATGCAGCATATCCATACATTTAAGGATCCGTAACTAGAGAATGTTTGACACTTTTGCTTGAAAATGGACTTAAACAATAGATTATCAAAATAAATCATTGATCTATCACCGAATCTTGAGACAAATCATGTTACAAGGGAAATATGCTTAAATTCAAAAAGGTCAAGAACATAATCTCTTTGTATAACAGCTGTTAAAGAAGTGTAAACACAAAAATTTAAAGGAATGAGAAAAGGCTCAGCTTTTTGCCTGCTACCTGAACTACTGCTACTACTGCTGCATTGTTGCTCAAACTCCAAATACAAATTGTTTGTTTTGGAAATTTCAATTGGTAAAGACCCACTCTCTGCTCCATCCTAACACGTTAGAAGCTGCCCCGCTTCATGCTGGATGTTATACAAGGCCGAGTGAATCGCTATTGATCTCCTCCCAATTGAGACAAATGAGTTTTGTCAATATTTTACATCATTTTAGAAAATAACAGGCTGAGAACTGTTGCTGGATCAATACACTATTGGAGACTTCTGTGACAATAAACATACACACATCATGGCACTCTATCTATTCTGCTAGTGTCTATAGACAGTGCCATGTGTGTCTGGATACTCAGTGCTGTGGGTGATTATATTCATCCAGCAGCCGGCAGCCCAAGGGGAGAGGGAGGGAATGTAATTTACACTCTCGTAATGTCTGCTCCACTGAACACTCCCCCTGATAGGTGTAATATTTTAGATATCTCCTCCTCTTTTTTTACTCTTCATTCCCTTCGTTCCGCCTGGATCCCCTATACACCCCAAGCCCCATGCTGATATTTGCTCTCCTCATCATGAATACAGAGCAGCTGAGGTGCAGAGGTGCTGCTGTAGTCTGTGTATGTGAACATTTTCATGTATGTGTGCAGAATGGGTAAAACAGAAGTACCTCCCTTGCTCTGTCTCTGTCGCTTTCACTCTCTCTACTTCTCTCACCTCAATCTGTCCCCATCAAAATGCATCCTCTATCCACCTCTTCCCATTACTCCTTTATACAAATCTGTCTCCCGGGGATGGGGAGAGCAACCCTGCGACAACTCCACAGTACCACCTCCCATGGGGAATTAAAGGTTGGCTGTCATGCTACTGCTTATCTCAGTGAGATTACCTGCTGCCCACTGTGGCCCACTATGACACCATAACCAACACACTCTCCCACTCATCCTCTATCCCTCCCACCTCCCCTCATTCCTCTCCTTTCATCTCCTTGCCTCGCTATATCTCTCCATCTCTCCCTTTTATTTCCTCGTGCAGCCAGTTCTGCCTAGTTACAGCAGGAAAGGTACTTTGCATTTGAGAGCAGCAGAATGTCAAGAGTTCTTCGAGCATTTTCATTGGCTAAGAGCTCAGAGCAATAGTACTCGCAGCCTGCCGATTGGCCTAAAGGCACACATTAACAATGCTCTTAGTCTCTGGCTCATCCCTGTGTGGATGTGACTATTGATCAGCACTAATTGGTTAATGTCTTTTGATTTTCAAGGCCCATTCCCTCTGGGTGACTAGACTCCAGCATGCCAACTCCAGATGTGGGTATGCGTGTTTGTGTGTGTGTGTGTGTGTGTGTGTGTGTGTGTGTGTGTGTGTGTGTGTGTGTGTGAGCGTATGTGTGTGATTAACTGTAAAACTGCAGAGCTTATACTACATAAAATCCCCCAAACAGTCTTTGAAGGCAATCTCTGTATTGGTTTGCAGTGGTCAACTTTAAAGCCCTATTATGCAAGAGTTGTTTTTGTTTTTCTTTTGTGCCCCTGTGCAATTCATTTTCAGACTACTGTTGTAAATAACCATAAATGGGCTGACTTGGTCAGAAAGTAGCTACTCGACAACTTTGCTAACACAGTCAAACATCAAGCAAGACAGAGCGAGCCAGCTAATATTACTCATTAGTACAAAAACAAGAAGGCAAGCTTGTGCCTGTCTTGCAGCCTTTTATTTTGCTAAGTTCTCACCACTGATTAAAAGCCAGTCCGAGATTTACTATTGCCTGGCTGTGTCAGCATCACGGAGCTAGCTTCTTCTCATAGCTAGCTGGAAACCCATAGTTGGAGGTGTGTGACATTAAGCACATGTTGTGGGAGATCATACTCACGCAAGAACAGGCATTTGGGACGCAGAGTTGAGATTAAATAAGCACCATTCTCCCTATTACAAGTGCATTTACATTCATTGGGTGGCCAGAACACAACTCCAACTGAATGCTAATTGTGTTCCATGTCTGCTGGGTATGTAAATGAGTGAGTGTTTGCTCATAAGTTAAGTTTAGACTTATCAAAAAGGCAGTAATATGCCAGCATTTACAGCTTGTTTCACCTGCCCTTTAGTGGCCACAAATCTGTTATCTGCAGGTTTAAATAAGTTCAAAACACTTTCTGACATTTTTAAATGTGTCAAGCTAGGTATAATGGCTATAGCCTAATAGGACGCTGCAAACAACTTCACTACACATTTTATAAATTAAATTTGGTTTGAGCAATTTACTACGTTACTAGTTAAATTTTCAACTAACTAAGTTGAAAGTTGCAGCATGTGCGCAAGTTCATCAAGCCATGCGCTGCGTGTGCTCGACACAGCAACAATCTGCCCTGGCACTACGCAAGCCACTGGAAATAGATTTCATAGGGCAGTGGTGCTGTTGTCGCTGTGTGTCTCAAAGGCCCATAAATCCCTTATTCATGTAAACTTTACTTTCCATGTTTTTGTTTTATCAATATGGAAGAGCTATATTCACACTTTTAAAATGTTATGGGGCGAAAACTTGTGTAGGTAACAAATGATCCTCTGAGATTGTTAAAAAACATTCACCACTTTTGGTACCCCATGTCAGAAGCCTTAACAAAGCGGCCTACATATAAGACAAAAACTGTGAACTAAGAAACAGCGCCTAAATCCCTCTGGTTTGAAGTGTGACTTTTAGGAGAATTTAAATGGGGAATTCTTATTGGCCGAGCCCCTCACTGAAGTGCAGGAGTCCCCTATGGTGCAGCCATAACTTCACTAAAACCATAAAAAGAGAATGCTAGTACCAATCTCTCCTCGTCTTTCCACTGCTTCACAAGCTTCTACAGGAGGTAACACATTTTCAGTGCTTAACTTTATTTCCCTGTTTTCTACGGAAGCCCTAAGCGGCTATCCATTCAAATATTATTTTACTCCATTTTCCTGTGATAACAAGATAATTACCTTGTGATCTTGATATAATTACTGTTGTTTCCCTGTGATAATGGGATAATTTTCCTGTGATCTCAAGATAACAAACCATAGCAGAACACAGAGGTCAACAGAGATCAGTTTGTAGAGCATAGGGCTTATAACCCAAAACTGTAGGTTTAACCCCTACTCTCAACAACTCTTTTTCTTCTTTTGTGTGTTTTTTATTATCCTCTTCAACAAAGTTGTTATGAATAGATTCAGGGGAATCCAATCACACATTTCCCGACGGCTGTTCAAGGGTTCTGAAATAGCCATCAGGAAATGCGTAACCTCAAATGGATTCCCCTGAATGAGAAGCACAGGAATTTCCTCAGCCTGGGAATGATGGGGAAATGAAAAGTCCATAGGTTGATGGATGTGGACCAATCACCAGTCTTTCATAAGAACTTTGTTGAAGAGGATAATGAAAAAGGATAATGAAAAAAAAAGTTGATCTTCCATGAGGATCAAACTGACAACTCCAAGAGTATGACTACTGTCCTCTACCAACTGAGCTAACCAGTAACACACATAGTGACATTACCATTAAACCACTGTGTTAAACTACTGTTTTGTTATCTCAAGATCACAAGAAAATTATTCTGTTATCAAGGGAAAACAATAGTCGTTAACTCGAAAACGGAATAAAGAAATGTTTGAATCGATGGTCGCACAGGGCTTCGGTAGTTTTCTTTTGTGTTTTCCAAAAACATTTTTCGATCCCGAAGGAGACCATTATACACAACATAATGATCTCATACCTTCACAAGAAAGATACTGATGCCACACTTTACAGAAAGAAGGATAACCTCTGATGCCCCGTTCTCTCTGTACAAAGTCGACTCCGCTGTTGTTCTCTGCTGCTCTGAGGATCGGCACACTGGTGAACCTGCTAACAGCGCGGTACTCTAGCTATCTTCCGAATCCAAGCTGAGAAGCTAAATTACCTAAATGGACTGACGAATTACATCATTACCAAGATCTATTTTAAGTAATAGGCTTGTGTTTGGACAGAGACAGGTCTATAATTGTGTTATTGTATTAGGAGTTTGCTGGTGATTTCTGTGGGAAATAATGGATTGGCGCCTTGTGTTGCTATGTACTTCGTGCCTAGTGTGACGGAAACCCAACACCTTAAGAGATACACTGCCAACCAACACTAGGGCCCATGGGTTTTTGCCTCCTCATCAGCGGGCCAGTTCAAGTCAGGACCTTGCAGTACGTTCACAGGAACAGTCGGTTACAATAGCACGTTTCACTTTTGTGTCAGTACCATGTTGCTGGGCCTTTACTTGTGTTGTTCCTGACACTGTGTGTAAAACCAATAACGGCGCCTTATCAAGACCTAAGTTCAGTAATATGACTGCTGAACGCCATTTTTTTGTCAGTACCTGTGTGATAAAGTGGCAGTTATTGTCTTTTATCATGTTAATTAGGATTTTGCGTAATTGCGTTTTAGTTCCTGCCATGGCATGCACATCCAGCAATCCATTGTCTGGACACTTTATTGAGACCAAAATTCCAGTGACACACCTGCGAATGCTGCGTTCTATGTGATAAATTAGTGCCTACATGCCTTTTGTGCATCCACACAAATCCACATCTGGATGCCACAGCTTGTAGCCCAAACTTCAGCTGTGCTCCATGACATCTTGGTGTGGAATTGTAAAGTATGTCCATCATTTTTGTTCTTAACTCCTTGCTTATAAGCCTTTAGGATCACTGCGTGAAGAGCAACCCACGTAGCTGCATCAGCCATCTTCCTCATTCTACCCCCTCTATTGTCTTACGCACACACACCTACACACAAACACACACCCACACACACTTACATCATATGCTTGCTGATTGTTGTGTGCTTTTTATTGCGCTTAGAATAGATGATGGTGGTTTATTGGCTAAAGTTGTTGGTCATTGATCTTTTGTATTTCAGTGTAAAATGTTGCTCCAGAATCACTTACAATACAGTGTAATCTGATTTGGACAACTGCCTATCATCAGTAATATGTTTTTGAGAGTACTGTTGATTATTTTGTTCTTTTGAGACACTGCTGTGAACATGTCTGGAAAGAATATTATCATTACGGTAAAATAATTATAATATTATTATCATGCTTTTGTAATGATGATTTATATCTGTGCATTCAGCTGCACACGGAAAGGTCAACATCTTGACATAGTCATATCCATCTGTTTCCACCAATAGTCCTATTATCTGTTGCTGTGTTGTTGTTTTTTGCACAATTCAATCCTGCGTGAGCCTGAAATCCCCACCAATCACTGCCTGCAATGGTAATGTCCTTGCTTCTCTCCTGCTTCTTTTTGCTTCCACGCTTTCTAAACAGTGTCACTACAGGTTAATGGTGAGCCTGTTTGATCCAAAGCAGTGCTCACTCTAGTTAGAGTGTGGGACTACAAGACTCTCAAGTTAACTCTGTTCTGCTTTCACTTGTTTTCCTGTCTTCTGCTGAGACGCTAACATGCTAACAGACTACCTGCATCTGTCTCTTAAGCCCTCTTTCGATTGCACTATCTTCCGCCTTGTCTCTTCTCTCCCTGTTTCCTTCCCTTTTTGGCAGTTGTCTGGACTAGTCTGTTCTCCCAACAACCCTTATCTATTCATTCAAAGCCACAATATTTTAACATGCCAGGGTAAAGTTTTAGTACAACAGGGTCCACATGCAGCAGTCTCATCAACAAATATAGATTCTGAAACTTTTTTGTTTTGGCTGTGGCAAGGCATAGTTTCACTTGCCTTTAACTGACAAGCTGTTAAAAGAAAGTGAACCAGCTGTCACAGTCCTTCTCTTATATATATGTGAGGGAAATGGAGCATTCTGCACTTATAAATCACCTTGGCCTCATTACACCAGATATCTTTCAGCCATATTTCAAGTCCTGGACACACACACATTTACTTTTATTTCTTTTTAGTATAATATAACAAACAGTTTGGGTTGGCAGAAAGATGCTTATTAATCAGTACAGCAGGAAAAATAAAGCTAAAGTCATTCCCAGGTGTCTGCATATACATGCAAGTATGCATACACACAAACACACGTATACACGCCCTGACCTTGAGTAACTTCAATTACCAATGCGGCATTTTCACTGCAGTTTAAGCTGTCACACTGGTTCTGACCTCAGTAACAACATGGTTTTAGTCAATATCACATAATCCTCTATGATAAGGTTACATCAACGAGGTCGTCCACAAAAACAACAATAAGTAAGGACAGTGGAGACTGGATTTTTTTAAACCTTTAATTCCCACCCTCTGGACACGATACATTTTAAAAGCTGCTATAATCAATATTTTATATCCACAGTGGATCAAATGGCTATGTGTAATGTGAAAGGGTTAGGTCATAGTGATAAATTATACTATCTATATTTGATTTTAAAGTTTTACTTAGCTTAACCGAACATTTTAGTGTCTTTCAGCTCATTGTTTTAGTTTTACAGAATGAATCTTTACTGTTTTGGTTGAATCTCCACTCTCTCATCAACTTTGTTTCAAGTAGCAGCAGCACAGCAGACAAAGTACACAATTAGCCGGAGAATACAATCAAGCTTTGTGTAGACTGCAACAGAGCTAAAAGGAGACCAAATATTAGACCTATGCTCATTAGGTGACCAGCAGCACACCTCTAAATTAATGTTAATTTTGCTCCATATGTTTGTGTATGCACGCAATTGCTCACTAACATGTTTGCTATAACAACTTTTAGAACTTTAATTTGTATACTCATTGCACACTGTACTACAGGGCACTGCATTAAAAATAATAAGTAACTTATCAGTGTATTTATTACAACTTGACATTCATTCAACTTCAATGTAATTTTAATAGTGGTCTGTGAAAGTTCTACACAGTGATAGCGTGCTTGCACGGTAAAAAGGATTAGGGGAATTAGAAACTGCCTTGCAAAAAACAGTTTTGGCAAATTCGTCATCCTACAGTACATAACCACATATAGATGAGCAGATAACATATATAAAATATGTTTTATCTTTATGCTGAAAACATGGTAAAGGCAAATCTTAGCCTGTTTATTGCTAAGATGCTAAAATGCAGGTAATCCATTTATCCATCTATTGTAATTTCTAAACTGTGCCATTTCAGTCATTATTTCTGTTTTTATTTTAAATGATCCAGCAGCATTCTTTGATTGCTGTAAACACAAAGATATCTTCCACTTCTATCTTAATCTGTTTGATCCCAGTCCTTGTAAATGAGGGGTTACAATTATAGGACAGTGAAATAAATGTTTAGGTAGTCCTGTTAATAATCATCCCAAGTACGAGACACTTAAGCACTTTGTTTTGCCCCATGTTTCATTTGTTTATGACTGACTTACTATATTATATGTGTGTGTGTGTGTGTGTATGTGTGTGTGTGTACGCGCGCTGTGGGACTATTCAATCAAAAATCTCAAGCTGTCAGTATTATTTGTTGCCTGTGGTAGTTTGGCAGCTCTCTGAAGAATGTGTCAGTGGAATCCCAGAGAATAAAACCCGTGGCAGAATTCAACCCATGGACTAGCAACAGAGGAAAGAAAACAGAACAGAAAAAGAGGAAGGTATACACTCAGAGAGAGGTGCCGAAACAGAAAGAGGGAGACAGGCAGAGAAGGAGTCAGTGTGCTTTTGCGATTAATATTAATCAAAGCAGTCTGTCTGACTGATTTCAACAGTGTCTCTGCTGGCAGATATCTTCCTCCAAGGGTTGTATGGCACATTGCTTTCCACCAGGTCTTTCTGCATGTTCACTCCCGTAATCACACATTGATTCTAAATGATCTTTTAATCTACCCGTCCAGAATGACTCATTCCAACTTAACCACACATAATCCAACAGCCTCTGATGTTTTCCGCATTCTCTCTGTCTGCTCACGCTGTGTCTGAGCTCCCCTCAGACCGTGGCTGCTGCTGCACAGTGAACACCGTGACCAGTTTGACAACTGTAGAGCTTAAGTCTGGACAGCCACCGTCCCAAACCACTGTGCATTATTAATTTTTCTCCCAATGGCACCGCCTCTCCCTCCTGCACCCAAAGACAACCATCAATCAAGAAAGCGCCGTCTGGCTGGGGGTCGTGATGAGAATACACAAGCACACACACACACACACACACACACACACACACACACAGGGTGTGCTTTCTTGACCAAACGTTCCCGTTGGCAAGCATACGTCAGACAAATTATGACATCAGACACAGCACAAAGAACGGCCTGTCTGAGGACTGAAAGTGCTGCCAGACTAGCCAATAACACACACACACACACACACACACCTCTTCTCTCTCTCACACACACACACACACATACACAAACACACATTAATACAGCACATTTATTAAGCAATGCACTCCAGCTGCAAACCACTGGCCCATTATGCCACATATTAGGAAGAAAACCTGATGACAAATGTTATGTTTTTTTTCTTTGAAGTCAACAGAGAAAATCATCCTATGTTCTTTCTCTTCTCTTACTTCATCTCACGGTGTGCTACTGCTAATACTAGATGTCTATATAAGTCTCATTATCCCTTCCCAATCATTTATCAAATCTGGAACACCCCTGGTGCATTAGTATAATAGCCTGGATCAGTTAATGGCCTTAAAACCTCATTTAACTGGGCAGAGGGATGAGCCTTTGAGACAATGACAAAGATAGATATGTGGACAGGAGAATCACAGACAATGATAGACAGAGGTGACAACAACACTACCAGCAACTATAACTGAAATAAAATAGCTGATGAGCTCACAGAAAAACAATGCTGCAGAGTGAAGCTCCCCTACGTCACGAATGACGCAGAGTCCGCGGAAAGCTTTTAGTCGTAGTGCTCAATTAGCCAAAACACCAATTACAGCCCCCAAAAGCACTACTTAGCCTGGCTTTGTGTTAGCATGTTTTGGGTGGGTGCAAGTACAAAATCATTAGCACAGGAAGCTAATGATGGGGTAAAATCATTAGCCGTCATGGCTAATGACAGCTCTCTGCCACAGTCCCTTGTTTGTTACCCAGTACTTCTGAAATGCCTCAAGTGGTCCATGTTAAACTAGTATTTAACTGTTTGATTTGTGTTTACTAGTGGTTATCAGGGTTCAGTGATGTTGTGGAAATAAAAAGTATATTTTTATCTATTATTTATGTTATTTATGATTTGAAAAATGTAAAATCTGCCTTAATGTGTTAATTTGATAGCCATATAAAGCTTGTGGTTAACACTCTTGCTCTTGTTAGAAAAGCTGCCTCTCATTGACTGATTCATCTTTTGAAGGATCTTTGGAATCATTTCTCAGTCAATTGATCAATAATGTTAATGCCAGAAAATAGTGAAAAAATGCCTATCACATGTTCCTGAAACCCAAGATGAAGCAAGAACCAAAAATGTCAGTTCTGTTGATCAATTAGTCCATATATTGTTGCAGCTCTCCAACCAAAATGTCTGGGTTGACACTCTGCACACAGGCCAAGTCTTAGTGTCCACCCTAAACCCGAAGCACTGAACCCAAGCAGACTTTAATTGATGTCACCTGTGTGGTCAAAATAAGTATTTGAGTGGAGGATGCCTCAGTCTTTTTGTGAGTTGGGAAAAACATTCATGTCAGGATATGACGTGTGTATGACAGTTTCAACAAACCTGTGGCTGAATGGCTCTACACCCACCGAGTAAAAGTAGCTAATGTATATAGCTAGCTATGAAGCTAACTTAGTGGCTATTAAAATGCTTTCCTGTTCTTCACATACTGCCAACATTGCAGGAACTAAGTCTACAAACACCATTTGAGGAGTAAGCTCCGGACAGAGAGATTTCTGAGGCCAGTAAAGTGAGGATCATATTCTATACATGGTTTAATGAAGTGTTTGCTGTTCACTCCCTGGCTATAAGCACAACAGCAGTATTGTTCACCTATAAGGCAAACAAGTACACATGGTGACATGTTTGTTTATACTAATTATTTTAGGCAACTCCTTTCATGTTCTGTTTATGTTTTTTTTTACGCTTCCACTCTGCATTTGCAAAAAGTGTGCATAAAGTGTGCATAAAAGGCCCAAAAGTCAGTTCCAGTACTTATTTCACAGCTCTGAACCCTTGAGGATTTAAGGTGTTAGGGTTGGACAAATCAGGATCAGTCATACATATCTGTTGCTGACTGCTTTGAAAGGGAGAAGGAAAAGTCAGTGTTACTAGCATTTGAGAAATAAAGTTGCTGGTGAGTAAAGGGATTAAATATAAGGTCACCAAGTCAGCAGCAGAGCCATGACACAGCAGCCACAAGCCATCTTCACTTACTAAGCTCCTTTTACTGACCTGGATGCAGTTATATAGCCCAGACTATATAGTTGGGTTTCTTGTAAAATCAGCTTGAAAGGTAGGATTAAAATAGTTCAAATAAAAAAGTCTGTAGAGTCTCTCTCTCTCTTACTGGAGGGTGCAGTATAGGTGGCAAGTGTTGTCCTGGCACCTGTGGGAACGTCATTGTAGAATTGTGCAAGGCAAAGTCTCTAATTAGCTTTGTTCTCATTAGGTCTAAAACACAATCTCCCCTCAGACAGACAAACACATATATGCATGCACACACACACACACACACGTACATACATGCACAGATAGGGATGTGGAGTGAGAGGCCACCCCACAGCCCCTGAGATCTGGCCCTTTTCCTCTATTCCTTTTTCAATTAACCCTCTTCCTCTATCCTCTATCTGTTCATCTTTCTTCTCATCTCTCCTTCACTCTCAACCAAAGCGTTCTTTATTCACTAGTCTAATTCAGTTTTATCTCCCATTCACTGTGCCAAGGAGGCAGGCAGAGAGTAGACACATTAAAGCAGCCTTAATGGAAGACCGGTGAAGAGGCACACAGGATTCAACAGCTTTTAGGCCTAATTATTTTCTGCCCATCTTTGTAACTCTCATTCTGCAAATATATGGGCCTCACTTGCTGCTGGGT
>JAPMOB010222062.1:0-23699 GCA_029875015.1 Lepomis gibbosus | reverse complement strand
TGTAGCTAAAACGGCAGTTATGGGGGCATTTACATAAAGAGTGTCTTTGTGCCTCTTAACAGACACAAAATGCAATTAAAGTGTTTATTCCTCTAAAAATACAACTAGCTGGTGGTGTGGCTCTATGTGTAGCAATTTCTGTCCGCCAAAGTGGTGGAGACTGAAATATTAGATGGTTTGCCATAAAGTTTTGAACGGAGATTGGACCCCATAGGTTGACTAACTTACTCTTGTCAAGAAGCTGAATAAGAGCATTTCCCAAAATGTCTGCTATTTCTTTAATCGTCATTTCAATTAAAATCCTAAATCTGAAAACCAGATCATGTCCTACATGGTTCTCTGGATTCAGAGTTTTGTTGCCAAGATAAAGAGAAAAGGTGTATTTGTTTGAACCCAGGCAGTTATACTGTCAAGAATATAGGGTTTAGTCAGCAGAACTATAAAAATAAAGCTATATACAGTAAATCAGGGCACCATAGGGACCTTTTTGTCTTGCAGTAACTGTGGTTTCCACACAAGAACCTCTGAAGACACAAAAGGCTCTAAACACGCTTGCCTAAAGCATAAATATGTATTTAAGCATGTTAAGTCTTGTTTCTGTCTTCCAACACATTAATGTTTGAAACTCATCATCCAGTAAACTTTATCTTTTTCAATTACACTTAAAACATTGTGGGTCCAATCTTACATCCAGCGCAAAGCGTATTACAATTGTCATTGCTAGTTTCTGACCAATGCAGATGTCATTGTTATGCCCAGCGCCCACATTGTGTAAGTACTTGTACCCATCTGTGTGCCCATGGGAGTGTTGGTCTTGATATGATTGGGTCTCCTGTTCCTGCATATCTCATTTCTCCAACGATCGTGTGCACTCTGTAAAACTACCTCCAATTACTTTTCATTCTCTGTTCAGTAATGCTCTTGATTTCTGTTTTACTGAAGCTAACACAAAAGGTGTCACCTCTGACCTGTGGGGACTTACCTGATTTGTATTTGTATAGCTCACAGCATTTTCATTTACATGTGAAAGCCTCCCCTTGACCTAGGGGAAGGGTTGACATGGGGGCAACACTTACACAAAATCCACGTCAGTTACCGGCAGTTCCCGACAGTTTTTGGTGCTGGCCAAAAATTCCCTTGAGCAGCCATTAACCTGAACTTCCACAGCAATTTAACAGACCATTAACTGCTGAAAATCCCAATTTTCACACAATGCCACCATTGACCAACAAAACCTGGTCTAAAGTCAATGACGTAGTATGTTCCTACTATTTAAATGGCACATTAATCAGATATTGAGATGTGCCTGCACAGGTAGATTCTAGTGAGTCCTTGTGGCCTGGGTCATAAAATGAACATTGTAATTATTGCGGGTGGGTGAAATACAGTGAAGCCACTTCCCATTAAGACAGACACTAAGCACACTTACACATAAGGCACAGCAGCGTAACTACATTGATTATTTAAATCTTCCAACACGGGGGCGCCCGTTAGCTCATCTGGTATATTGCACATGCCATGGCTGGTACAAGGCTAAATCCTTACTGCAGTGGCCAGGGTTCAAGTCCAGCCTGCATTCCTTTGCTGCATGTCATGCCTTCACTCTCTTTCTCACATATTTCCTATCATATAAAAAGGCAAAAAGCCTCAAAACATAATCTTTAAAAAATAAAATCCTGACAGGATCGGTCAAGATGTTAATTAATGTTCTGAGTTCTACACATCCAAAAGGTCTGGGTTTGTACAGTGAAATTCTGTGGACTAAGGCAGCCATTCTCCTGATCAGTCCTGAGCTCCAACAGAGTTGTGTAAAAATGTATTTCAGAAGCTACAAGTTTAATTCTGTTTCCTCTGTCATGTCTACTAAGTTTATTACTGCAGTACTTTTAGTTTAGTTGCTTAAATGTCCCATACTTGCTATGAAATTACTTTGCACATGGCAACATTTAAAATGACTGACAGCAGACTCCTTAATCATCAAAAGACATCATTAACCACATAATAACAATAATAATAATAATAATAATAATAATAATAAGTAGTTTGTTATACACTTCACTGATTAACCACAGAATTGCAGAGTAATATTAGGCTTCATGATAAAGTTTTTATATCACTTCGACACTTTTGTCCATACACACTCCTTCTCTCTCTCTCCTCATGACAATACCACGCTGTGTCAAGCAGCCCTTTTACCGTAAAGTTTGGTCACTGCATCTTCCTCTTCTTTGCTCTGAAGAAATCAAGTCACTTCTGTTAACCTCTGATCCTGCATGTTGCTAATTTATTATGCAAATGATGGACAAATTTGAGATTTATCATACTGAGCACAGTGTCGATGACATTTATGAATGGGAAGACACAGCTGGGAAGTAGCCCTTCAGCGTGTGTGTGTTGTGCATGACATGAGTCTATTTAATAGGGAGCATGGGTGTGTGTGTGTTGGTGCTGTTGGAATTCAATAAGGCAGATGGGCCTTTTTAGAGTATTATCTTTATTGCCAAAGAAGGGGCCAATCTGTTTCTCTCTTTTGCCAACAATACACATCAATATGTACAGCACATTTCCATTTTACTTACATTTTTCCATTCACTTGCCTTCATTTTTTTTCCTTTTGCCTTTTGCTTCCATTGGTTACAGCTGTTGATGAAAACAAAAAGCACCTGAACCCTTTCACAGCCAGAAAATGAACTTGAGAAACACAACAGCGGTGTATTGCAGGTTTCAAGAGAGAGGAGAAAGCGTGAACCTTTAGCGCGAGGCTTTTACTGCAGGGATTACTCTGTTCGGCTTGACAGCAAAAGCGAGTCATGGAGCAGACAGCCCGGGCCTCGGTGGAGAAAGAAGAGAACAGAGATGATCCACCTGTACCGTGGCTCTCTAAGGGCTGGCTAAGTCAGAGCTGTGTGGTTTCTAAATGACACGAGCACCTCGGCTTTAAATACCACTAAGCATATTTCTCCTGTTCAGCCTGGCAGAGAGGATTCACACCTGCAAAGCTGAGAGCATAAAATATTACAGTGAGAGCAGGCATGACATTTAAGGAGAATTTCTTCTCCGTTCATAGGGATAATGCAGGGGATGAAGTCAAGTTTTAGTACCAGATGTAGTTGTCATGTGATGATGGTTTCTGCAGTATCAACAGATGGATGTTATTTAGAGATGAATAAGTAAGTTAAAATAAAAAAGAAAAGTGCACAGAAGAGGAAAATACACCAGAAAAGCAGCATTTGCTGACATCTAAAAAGACTTCTACAATATATCTCTTGGTGCACTTCAATCCAGAATAATGCCTTCTGAAGGCACGCGGACTGATGATTGAAAAAAGGATGTTGTAAATCCATCTATGCCTTTTCTATACCTGTTTATCTTGTGCAGGCTCGTAGGGACATATTATCAATGGTAAATGTCACGTTTGATTTTCAGTCTTTCAAAAAAGATAGATGATGGTGCACAGACGATGACTAGTAATGACTCTGGTGATCTCCTCACTATTTAGTGCCTCCATGAGGCTGACATGTGTGGTTGTCAGTTAAATCTTCCAACAATTCTTGTATGTACTGCCATGAAATTTTGTACAGACAAGCATGTCCCCCAAAGGATGACTTCCATCATCAGGTGAAAATTTACATGTGTTCAGTATAGAACTTATGACCGACTCCAAAACTAATGACATTTCCATCAGCCTCAGCTGTACTGTGTGTTCAGCGCTAATTAGAAAATGTTAGCACGCTAAGACTCCTAATTAAGATGGTGGACATGGTAAACATTCTAAAATTATCAGCATGTTCACTGTGAACAAGTTTGCATTTAGCCCAAATCACAGCAGTGCCAAAGTCAAGCGTCACAGAGATGACTTCCATCATGGCTGTAGTCTTGTTTTCTTCTACGTCCTGCTTCTAAGATCCCGGTTTTTCTCAAAGTAAATCTGTCTGACAAAAAAAAGCAGTCACTCAAGTCCTCTATTTGTTTTGTTTATCTTCTTTCTTCCACTGATCTTCCCTCCCTCTTTTCTCAGGGCTCATGTTAAATGCTCCGTACTTGTATAGCGCCTTTCTATCTTCTTTCTTCAGTGTCTTGCCCAAGGACACTTCGACACGCAGCCTGGGGGAGCCGGGGATTGAACCGCCGACCTTCCGATTAACGGCCAACCCGCTCTACCTCCTGAGCCACAGCCGCCCCATAAGTATAAATAACATTATACTTGCTAAAATCTGAATGTTCGCATTGCCATTGTACAGTAAAGCCCAAGAGAGCTGCTAGCATGGCTGTTAAGTTAGTACTTGACCTACCAAAGTTTCTGCGTTGACTGAAAACGGCTTAGTTGGGACAGTTGTATCACTACTGTTTGGTTAGGGGAAAATAACTCTCCATCTCATGAAGAAATTGGCAACAATGAATAGAAACAGAAGGCTCAGGTGGAGAAAAAGTGGTCACACTGAGAAATTTAATTGAGTGATTAAGTAAAATACCAGAATTTGTACCAAAGAAACTCGTGTGCTGAACATAACGGTGTGAGAAGATTTGATTAACTTTCCTTTTAAACTGAGGTCACATGTGTCTTGTTGGAATGGAAGTGATTTTACACCCTGTAATCAAAACTGGAACAGAAAACACAAGATATGGCCATGTCATTTGTTGACAGCCGTGTATTCCCCAAAAGGAAATAAAAATCATGTTGCTGAAATCAGCTGCGTATGTGTGTCAAATGTATTACCATGCTGGCACATAGTATTAGCATGTGGTCCATTTGTGCATGATTGTAAATAAACACAAGCATACATGTGTATGTGTGTGTAAGTATGGGTATGTGCTAGCATGTGTGCATGTTTGTGCGTCTGTGTGTGTGTGTGTTGCATAGCTGAAATGTTCCCAGGCAGAAAATGAGGGAGTTATGAATATGCATTAGCACATTTACTGAATATCATCATCAGGACTCGGTGCCAGTGACTCAGGCCAAATCAAGCCTGTGACTGACCCTGGGACAAGCTGAAGCTAAGGTCAAGTCAAAACACATTTATTTTTAGAGCGCTTGGTTCATCTCAGAGCTGTTTGCGGATACAACAAAGGGAACAGCAACTGGTCACATTCTGCAAAACAAATGTGTGTGCCTGCTTCACTTTAGGTAACAAAGTAGGTTAGAGTTCTGTGGAAGCATGGCTGTTTAGGGTAATAATAATCCTGTTAGGTATTACAGCTATAGTATGAGTAGCTAAAGTCCAACATACAATGCTCAGAATGCTCAGAACCAGCACAATAAACATTAACAAGTGTATGAAGTAGTATAGCCTATAGCTAGTGATTTTTTAACAAACACCATATTTGACACAGTAGCAAATAACTATCAGCCCAAGCAAAAGCTTGCGGATTTTCAAATTCTATGCACGAAACAAGTCGAGATCTGTAAAATGGTTTGTCTCACACTTAAATCAGAGAAAGAAAACTGAAGAAGTTATGGCTTGTTGAATACTGTGGCCATGAAATTAAGTTTAAATCAGAGCGCTCCAACAGACTTCTGTAGCAGTCATGCATTTAGAACGAAAGAATAATGGTAAGACTTGACAATGCCTCACAGTCACTCAGCGCTGGATATTTAGCTTGTGCAGCAATAAAATGTCAATTTTGTAAGTAGATAATGA
Source organism: Lepomis gibbosus (assembly GCA_029875015.1). NCBI lineage: Eukaryota > Metazoa > Chordata > Actinopteri > Centrarchiformes > Centrarchidae > Lepomis > Lepomis gibbosus. The sequence continues at coordinate 18,060 of JAPMOB010222062.1, read as the reverse complement.
TAGATGATTAGAAAATAGTATTTGTGCAGGAATAGCTGTGATTACCCAAGCAATAAAATTATGTATTGATACTAACAATATTTGTGTTTTGTTTCATGCTTCAAAGTCTTCACATAATTAAATCTGAATACAGACACACGAGAAAGGGAAACACAAAAACAAAAAAATGTTACATAAACCAGTACATAGACACTTAATGAATGTTCATAATACACTACAATTAAGGTCAACAAACAATATTGCCATTGGGTCTATTTAGTGGATGTTGGGAGCTTTTGATTACCTTGAATGATCACAATCAGCTGATTGCGTTTTTCCTGTTTTCAGGAAATTTAAGATATTTATATTTTTTTTCAAGCACTTTAAGAATCTGTCATCCATGATGGTTTAAATTATGATGTTCAAAGTAGATCGTTGAACCATGTAGTAGAAATAGTAGAAAGGGTTTGAAAAACTCTAAAATGAAAATCAAAAGAGCAAATTTGTGGAAAAACAAACTCCATCTACTCAGTCATAATCCATTGAAAAGACAATGGATTATGACTGAAAGGCTCAAAAAAAATAAATTGTAGAGAAAACTGCTGTTTCCCAAATAAGAATCAAATTTAAACTTTAACTTTTGGCCAACATGAATAAGAAGTACTTAGAGGTGCCCTGTGGAATTCTTTCTTGCAAAGAAAAGTTTTGCTTGCATTCAGGGATTCTCACCAAAATGTGTATCCTTGAGGGCTGACAAATGTGTTGAGTGCATTTCCTTTGCCATAAAACATTTGCAAAGAAAATGTTTTAATCCTGCATTACTATTTATTAAAAATCCATAACTGGCATATAAACAGTTAATGTGCTTCATAAAGCGGTTACACACAGATGTAATTATATTCAATAATACAGGATTAGACACATAAATTCTTGCAATAATATAAAGCAATTATTAATGTTAATGCACATTTACAAATCATTCACTGGAAAGGTTAATATTAATATTTAAAATGTATTTTAAAATTAACTCATGAAAACAAGTCATTATGGGTATGTTATAATATGTTATCAAGCATCCATTATCTGCACACCCGCTACATATAGAGGTTAAACTTGTTGACCAATTGATAAACACTTTAAAAAGGCCTTATATTGATGATAAAAAAGACATTATAATGTGTTGTAATATGTTATAATGATATTTAAATTGTGTCTATACTAGTTATAAATGGTAGATAAAGGGTTTTGAATATAATTGTTACTAATGAAGGTACTAGTGAACTGAACAAATAACCAACCAATAAGCAAGTAAAAAACATATAACATAAGCTAGAATAATAAATCTGATAGGGCTAATTAATATTAAATTATCATTTTCAACTTCTAAAAAATAAAATAACAATTTTTCATGTACACAGATATTCACACAAACCTCCATCCATCAGCACCCAGGCAAAGTCCTTTTTCCATTGGAGAGGCTGTAGGGAAATCCACTCACGCTACAATTCTAAAGAAAGAAAGAAACAGACAAGTAAACAAAAAAGAGAGAGAAAAACAAAGTGTACCATTTCCTTGTACACTGTTGACAGCAGGGTTGGGGGTGTAAATACAGAGGGCACAGCTACCTGCTACGTTTTCTAATAAATACCATTGTTTGTCTCCCTTTTACGCAATTAACAGATGTTTTGATCTGGGTGTTTTTACTTTCATCCGCCGTCAGTAATGAGACACGAACCCCTGATACACTCTCCATCTCTGAACTCCAGAGACCACTTATGACAGAGAAAAAGAGAAACATCACACCAACCACACACAGGGAGAGAGAGAACAAGAGTCGGAAAGTGACAGAGAGAAAAAATAATAAATAGAAAACATGGAGATGATAGGACACCTCGACAGGCAGTAAAACCTTCTATATAAAAGAGCTCTGTCATCTCCCCTCTGTGTGCTGCTGTAGACAATGTTATTATTAATGTACAAAAACATGGCACGATGTGGTGTCAGCGTTCTAATGTGTTTAATATGTATTGGAGTGCATCATGTGAACAGTGAGGTTGTAATGCTTGTGGTTTGTTTCATTGTCAAGCTGAACGTTGGAGGGCTAGGAGCAGGATATTTTAGAAATGGAAAAAAAGGCTTTTTTGTCTGTGCACAGATTTCAGTTGCAGTTCAAATTGATGTAGATCTTAACAAACCCAAAACATTTATTTGCTTGCTGTGTAAAATGTGTTTCATGGTATTCACAAGGGATTAATTTATGGGAACATGTTTTATGTACAATTTACATGATACATTCACATGACACATGCAATATATGACAATGGGGAATAACTGAAAATCATATGTAAAACATAATAATGCAAACATTACACATTTCTACATATATTACATATTAGTAAACATGGAATTTAGATATTTGATGTGTGATTTCAAATAAATGTATTACATATCAATATCTATCACATGTTCCATCATATGTTTTTGGACATTTGACATGGCATTGTATGTGTCAAAATTTATAATATGAGAAATCACATGCAATCTAAAGTTGTAATAAAATGTCACATGTAATTTCACATGTGAAATATGTGAAATGTAAGGCATGTGGATGACCTTTCAAATATTTTTCTCTAGTATATGAGCCTTGCATTTTCATGCTGATGCTTTTATGTTTAGGCTTGATATTATCAACAGCGCTGTGTAACCTGTGTTAAAAAGATGCTATATAAAGTTTTATTTACTTGCTTATATACTTACTATAGTTCATCTGTAGAAAAAACACACATGATGGAGGCAGATGTGATTTTCTGACATTTCATGTGCAATAAAAAAACAGAAATGTCCTACCATTTATGTTTATTGTTTATTACTATTCTTTCTTATTTCTGGATCATTTGCATTGTGATGCGAGGTAGGTTCAGACAGAGATTACAGGTAAATATGTCTTTTTGGATGACCTCCATTGTAAAGCTTTTAAAAAGAAAAATATGTTGTAAGATATGAAAACACTGGGGTGTTCCATTCACAACTAAATTACAGCGGTAAACAATAAGAAATTGATAGTGCATCAACAAATAAAATATCCTAATGTAGCATAATACTTAATGCTCCACATCAACAAAAAACTAATTTTAAACAATCTTCCTCCTCATGAAAATCACTAGCAACTGTGTTTTACTTACCTACTATGTGAGCAGAAGTGTCTGGAATATTTGTCTCACTGATAACGGCAGTGAGGGAAACTGAACCATTTCCAAATGTATGGAGTCATTAAATGTCATTATTAGACATTTTCCTTTTGAAATATCATGTTTGCACAAATGTAAAAACACCATCCATCAAACACTAACTAGCAGAAAATAACACAAAGGAGAGAATGATAAATCAGCACTGTGTTAATATGTGCGCTGCTTATTCATCAGTGGGAGAGCCTCAATTATCCAAAGCTTGCATGAAATGTTTGTGCCCATTAAAACGGTCAGAGCGTCCCAGTGTCAGTGCAACTGTTTTTGAAAAGAACTTTATTATTTCATGAAATTGCGAGGGTGGGGGTTGGGTTTCGGGATGAGTTAGTTTTGCTCTGATTGGAGGGTCTAGTACTGACGGTGGCTAGTGTTTAATATCCACTGGCCTTACTATACTGACAAAGTGTCTCTGAGCACACATTTAATTGGTGTCTCCAAAATTGTCCTTATGTGTGAATGGTTGTTTGTCTATGTGTGGCCCTGCGATGGACTAGCGACCTGTCCAGGGTGTACCCCACCTTTAGCCCAGCTGTCAACTGGGATTGTCTAAAGTCCCACGCGACCCTGTACGCAGGATAAGTGGTTGACGATGGATGGATGAATATAATGTACTTTGTAAAACACAGAGAATTGAGGCAGAGCAACCAGCGGACATCAGAGCGAAAAACCAGAACATGTTTTTTTCATATCATCCAATTTCACTGAAATCAGTAAATAAAGTTGTGTTTTTGTACAGGAACGTTAATCAGTGAGCTGTATGTGTTGAACTTGCCTTGAGAGAGACTAAGTTTGGGGGTGTGGTGATCATCTACATCAGGGAGAGACATTTGTCTTGTAAATGTTAGTTTCTGAAATACAACAGCAGCTATAATGGACACAAAGTGATCTGGTGTATACCGTACGAGCAACAAAAAAAGCATTCAAGTGGCATTTTTAATTCATTGCACCGTAAACTGTGTATTATGTTGTTTACTGATACTCTTCTTCCCACATAATGAAATTCAAGAATAATGGATGATCGATCCCGACCCGCTGTATTCAAAGGAGAGGAAGAAAACCAACGAGAGACTGATGAGTTCACACATTTTCAATGGAGATCTTAACATCTTAAATTTCAGAGCCAGTTTTGCCAGCAGACTGGATCCAGTATCAGCGTGTTCTATTTGGAAGCCTGGTTAAAAGCTGTTTGAGATCTCTTTGTAAAAAGAGCCAATTGATTGAAATGGGATGACACTTGGATGTTGGATGTAAATCTGTCTTCACACAAGGTTAAAGTCTCTGCTGACCTGGGAGACAAAGTAAGAGGATGTGCTGCTGTAAAAGCAATGCATAGAAGAGCCACACAGCATTCATGGTCTCTGCATGAACAGCAAAGTCAGAAGAGTTTAAACTGCTATGGCATGATATTTTTCCCTGAACTTTAGCCAGCATGGCACCATGATTGATGATACATCATGCCTGGACATCCCTTATAGAAACACATAATAAAGAAACACATAATAAATCTGCCTAAACTCTTTTGCAACATTTTTGCTGTGCATGTGAATCGCCAGCAACTGGATGCCTCACTAACAATGTGTCTTTTCTCTCACCATCTTTTATTGAGTAAATAATATTAACAGACCACAGATTGTACAGGGGTTCATTCTACAGTATTGTTGTGCGTGTTATGTCCCTGACAGTTTCAATCATAAGTACATGTTCTTCTCCTGCTTTTGTACATTAACGCGTGCAAGGCACTGTGAGCAGTGGCTGCCGCATAGCAGCAGCTGCCCAGTATGTTAACGGATGAAGCAAAATGAAGGTGACTGGTAATGGTTATTGTTTTGTCCCTCTCTGCCATTTAATCTCCTTTCAGAGAGCTTCATTAGGCACTGGAATAGCAAACGGCTAGTAGATAAAACTTGATCTGTAAGCCAGGGACATTCAGGACAAGCCAATCTTCATTCACCTGCTGGTCCAAATGGCATGAGCATCAGTCCAATTTTCTGTCACATGAGTCACAGATCCAATGGATTGTATTCTATTTAATTTTGGTGCATGGTTTTTTCAGAGTTGTGTAGAAGGCAAGGTTAGAAATGTATCTATATTTATGTAGCAATTATTACAGAATATGATGTTTAAAATGCAGAACCAAAACACATTAAGTCAGAAAATAAGACTAAAAGTTGACAGCCTCACTACTGGTTCTGAGAAGCTGTACTTAAACGCAGATGCGCCTTTGAGGTAGATGCTATACATGAGCTTGCCATGACAATACTTAAATGCTGATGTTTAGCAGGTTTTATGTTTACCATCTTAGTCTAACATAAGCATTCAAACATTTGCTAATTAGCACTAAACACAAAGTGAGGCTGATGGGAATGTAATTTATTTTTCAAGTACTTCAAGTCATTAAAGATTTACATTAAAGTATTGGACAACTTGACATTCTGAAATGACTGTGGCACAAGAAGAAAAGTCAGAGGATCACTAATGCCATTAGATTTTATCCTCAAGGGACCATGAATGCAGCAAACATCTCAACAATCCATCTGAAAGTTGTCAATATATTTCACTCTGAACCACAGATGTCAGAAGGAAAGGTTGGTGGTGTGAGAGGAAAAGTCAGGGGATCAGCAAAGTTCATGTAATTTATCCTCTGATGACCCTGACTGTCTAATTTTCTGCCAATCCATGTAGTGGATGCAATATTTCACAGGATAATTGATCTATCAATCTGAAGACCATGAATGTTTGCCCAAAATTCCAGGGCAATGCATCCAACAGTTGAAGAGATACTTCAATCTAGACTAAAGTGCTGGACTAATCGACAGGCCGACATTGCCATCCACAGACCCATGCAGTCAGCAAGGATAAAAACAAGCTATATACGAATATGTTATTGCACTGCCAGACAGACTCAAACCCAAAACTGGACGAGAAGCCAAGTTGGCTACTTTAAATCCAATCTCTGCTTGTATCAAAGCCAGGAATGGCACTCTGAATGTAAATGAAACATGCCAATCTCCCTATCCCTATTTTAAATCCACCATCTACAGCGATAGAAGGAAGGTAGAAAGTGCTTTGGCTGTGATTTGTTTCATGTGAGCCACCAAGGAAGTGTGGAAATGTTCAGTTGTTATTAGGAAGGACATGCAGGAGGAGGAGGAGGAGAAGGAGGAGGAGAAGGAGGAGGAGGAGGGGGCAGAGATGGCTGCGGCTCCGGCTATGGGAATGGCGTGAGCATATCAGGCCGAGCAGATTGTGTGGTCTGAGTGGCTATTAAAAGTGACAGGATGGAGGCCTTGGAGTTGGTGAGCCGCCTGATTACACCTCTCCTCCCCAGTCCCCCTATTGACTGTGGTTAGGATGTAGCTTTCCATTTCCTGCCGAAATAAATTAAAAGTCAGAAGTAATTTGCCTGATGGGGGGATGCAGGTGTTTTCTCTATCTTTTTTTTGTGCTTCAAAGTTTCTGAATAAAAATTCTCATAGCCTGGAAATCAATTGAACCCTTGGCTCTTTGATAAGGAAAGGGCTTATTTTCAGCCTGTGACAGTTTTGTGGCAGGAAGGCAAAAAAGGTAGGGATTTGATTAAAGGGGAGATAGGGAGAGATTGAGGTCTTGTTCTTGCCATAGGAAAGATCAAGGCATGTAATCATGTCTGCTACAATGCTGGCTCTACCGCCATGCTCCTGTTCCCTCATTGTCTCTCTCTCTCTCTCTCTCTCTCACTCACATGCACTCCTGATTTCTTTCTCACATATACCCGACCAACCACGCATCCATACTGACACTGCGCTCATGTGCGCTTTGTAGTGACACCTGATAAGTAAGGAATGAGCTCAGTTCAGTTCTGTCCAAAATCCCAGTTGAACGTGCTCACATCCCTGTTTGCTATGCTTCCTCTGAGACTCTCTCTACCTGTCAGACATACGGCGGACATGCACAGCCTTTCAGCAATATCCTGTTGCTGCTCACAAAACTTGCTTTTACAACCCTATAAAGCATGCAGCAACGCCCACGCAGTGAGGATTTTGGTGGTTTTGGATAGATGCCTTGAGAGCACCAAAGTAAGGGCAGGGTGTGAATACTCCCAAAGCTGTTAAACTGGTGAACTGCAAAGCTTTCAACAGCTAGCTGCATGACAGTGACGGCTGTATGTGGGTAGACTGCTGCCATCGGGATAAATATTGCATGATGGGTTAAACAATGACAAACAATATTGAGCGCTGTGAAAATGCTTTGTGAAAGTGTATTAAAAAAACTGTGTTGCAGAGCATTTTAACTGACATGAGTGTAATTACTTGACAGATGAGACAATCACAAATCAGGTCATCCCTTTGAGGAAGTCCTTGCGCCACATTGCCCTCATATGCCTGTCCACAAAGGCTCAAAAGCATTGCTTTGCCGCTTGTTGCTTGTGCTCGTGTTGCAGTCGAGAGCAAGGTGAACCCCTTGAACATCAAACAGGCTTTCATGTTTCTTTTATTTTAAATGGCAGTGTTTGTCCAACACCAGGAATCTGAAGCCTCCCCCTGCTCACAGCTCTGGGGAAGCTTTCACATAACCCAACCTCCAGCGCCGCTCCCCAGCGCCGCTCTGGGACACCAACCCCCGCCACCCCCATCCTGAGAGCCCAAGAGGGGAAACACAGAGGTGTCTGGTGTGGGCGAACGGAAGGCAGGGAGCGACGCAGGGAGACAGTGAGGGTCGAGGCATGCAGGTTCCCTTGTGCTCTTTGAGTGGCACAAATGAAACTCACCTCAGCGTGATCAAAAAGCAGATGACTCAGTGTTGGGCCGTGTTTAGACGCTTGGCTTTACAACTTCAAATGGCACACAGCCACAGATAACACCAACCTCCACGGCACTCCCACATCCCCCCTTCAGAAACATTACACACTCATACACAAACACAGACGAAGACACACAGACACAGACACACACACACACACAGCATTCTCTGGTGAGCCCATCTGGGAGTGAAAAGAGGCCCCGCTTGAAGTGCTTCCCAGTCGAGGTGACTACATAAATAGATGGAGGGAGGAGGAGAGGGGTCTTCAGAAGATGAGGAGAGAACGTGTTTGGGCACTTTCACCTTCGTTAATTTTAGATGTTGTTTATTCCTCTCCTTTAAGCTTTCCCAGAAGAGAGCTTATTGCCTCAGTGCATATTTCCATTTTTCACCAGTGGCTGAGCTCCTGCAGGATAATTTCATCTGACTGTGAGTCTGGATCTGGTGATCTGTGTTTGTTCACTTGGAAAAGAAAGCAAAAAAGGCTCTCTGTGTTTAGACACTCACATACAAACATGTTTGTGTCTACCAAAACACGCATTAAGGAAAAAAAGGATGACCATGCAATACAATCTAGAGAAACTGTATTGTAAACACCATGCATTGGATTATGTGACAATATGGCAAATTTGAAATGCCTTTTTTGTTTACTATTTGTTGTTCTTCTAATGTTCATAAGAATCAGCCAAAAAGACATTTAACAATTTACCAAACCAAAAAAATTCAAACAAAATGATTATAAATGTCTAAAAGTCTAAATCAATTTAAAGAATATAGCTGGTGATACTCAATATTTTTACTTGCTTGTGTCAACAAATACCATTAATATACAAAAACCAACAATGACTTGATTCTACCAACAAGAACTCTGTGTGCATCCAAAGTCTGACACCTTTTTCCTCTGTGCCATAGAGCTCCACTGCAAAAACTGCTTAAAAACACATCTACAAGCCACAATGTTAGACTGGGTGACGTGCTCCCTCATGTTCATGAACACTAACTTTAGTTTATCTTGAATCAATGCCACATACACAATCACAATCCCCACACTCTATGTACTCCTGTATTAGTATTTGCTGAAAACAACAAGGCCCAGGTTTTAGTTAAAAAAGGGTTAAGGGTTACATTGAACTATGTACTTGCAACACATTTTTAAAGAATTACTTCTACAGAAGACAAAAATAGAGAAAATGCCATTTTATCAAGATTATTTAAAAAGGCTTCCTTTTGAACATGAACAAGTGCAGATCCCAAACTTTTCTCCATGAAAACAAAAATCAGCCTCTTTGATTTTACCATGCAACAGTGCAAGGTAACTCAGGCATTTTTGGTTGGGAAATGTTTCAGTTTGTTGTGAAATGCAAAACAGAAATGTCTGGAAAGGGACTTCCTTCACAGTAGAAAAGTTATTTCCATGACTTTGGAATTGAAGTTTGTTTGAGTTGAAGAAAAATCTTGTTTCTGGTTTTGTTTCATTCACCTGATACTGTCCAGATGGGTGAAGCGACTTTTTGGTGCAATACCTGCACATTTGCATTTTAAATCATCATGATCATTCCACCAGATTCCACAACCCTAGCGCGAGACAGAAGAGGAAGAGAGACAGATGAAGGGACGGAGAGAGAGACAGGAAGGTGAGACAGACGGGGAGGAGCAGGAGACAGGGAGGGAGCAGTGTGCCAGAGGGAGTCTCTCTCTCTTCTTCAGTAGGAGCTGTCAGCCAGTGCCGTCAGAGTGGCTATAAACAAAAAGTGTTTTCTCCCTTAACAAGCTCAACAGGACCTTCAGTGGGGAGACGACACAGAAATGCTTACTCTCCAGGGGTGACAGCCACTGTCTGCCATCAATCAGTCAGACTCACTGCGCTTCCCGCAGACAATGCCTCAACAAGGGCACAGCTCAGATTCATCACAGAGGGGAAAAAAACTAAACAACAGTCATGATGAAATATACACATCAGCACTGCAAGTCATTTAATTTTAACATAGGATGTGATAGGGTAGATTATGCAGGAGAAAATGCAATGACAACATCTAAAAATAAGTGTCACGCATCGTAAAGAGCATTATTCTCTTGTATGGCAATAGAATTACAAATGTCATCGTACGCGACCCACTGTCAGCGAGCATGCGCCGGGGCTCGCTCGCATACTGTATGCATGCACCTACACACAGACTCACTTAGACATTATATCCTTTGAAGCGCTGTCAGTGTTTCAAAACTATGCTCTCTGTCACAGAAATCATTTGAAACACTTCTTTCAGAATGTCACAGCCCTGTTTGGTCTTTGATCAGAGCCAACGATGTCAATTTTGGGAGGAACTGCTGTGTAGTAATGCATGATGAAACTGTCAGAAAGTTGTTTCAGCTCGCTCCCCTGTGCATCTTAAAATAATCATTTGGTTGCTGCCTCCACATATGTCACCAATTTTTATTTTGCAAGGATTTCCATGATGGTTTACATGCGTTAGCTGACAGGAAACAAAATGGGTTACATTTGTATGATAAAATATCCTATATCACTGCAGGTAATTTACATGTGTAACTGATGTTTGCTTCCTCTGATAAATGCTGGATCTTATGATTGTCAAGATGCTTTCCATTCCTACATTAAAACTCAAGTGAACATGCTGGTTATGAGTCATAATGTGATGGTGTGTTATGTGGTAAATTTTACGGCCAATAAAGAAACTGCTACAAGACAGTGTGAGCACAAAAGAAAGGTCCAATTAAACTCACTCCAGTGGTTTGTATATGATTTGAATCTGTTGTTGTGACACATTTATGTGTACTGTAGGTAAATCTGTTTTCAGCCAGTAAGTATTAGTAACTATTCCACAGGCAACTTTTTTTGTCATCTTTATACAACAAAAGCACACAGTCACAATGCCCCATTATTAGAATTATTGACCCACCCAGTTGGAGCCAGATGTTTGTTTGAATGCATTTTTACCATAGGTAAAGATGGCAGATAATGTGTCCTACACTTGCACCTCTTCAATCTGAAGTTTATGAGCTCTTGGCAGGGTATCATTCCGGGCTTAGAACATTTACTATGTTATTAACATATTATAGTCAAGTCCATTTTATTTTATATTGCCCAATATCAAAAATCACAATCTGCTTTTGACACCCTCTATCCTTAAACCTTAAGAACCCCTCCCACAGATATACAGACAGAGGAGGGATTTGTCTCGCAAGATGGACAGGCTTGCAGAATAGTAAAATTGAGGGCTAAATTATACACCAACTGTAAACCTATGTGAAGAATATATTTAAGCTTTGAATGAAGTAAAAAGCTGAGGGTGCCATCTCATCCAATCATGGTAACGGTTTTGAATATCTACTCATGTTTCCTGTTTCCATCCTATTTCACATCCCACTGTTATCCAAAATGACATCTTCCAAGAATAAACAAGACTGAAAGTCCACAGTCGTGCTAACATGCTGATGTCAAGCTTGTATAATGGCACCATGTTCACCATTGCAGTTACTGTGTTAGCATGCTACCATCAGCACTAAACACAAAGTTCAGGTAAAGCTGATGGTCATTTGGCCATAAACAAAAGTAAAGAAAACTTAAAAACAAGTTAAAATTTTGACATGTTGGAGGTAAAATGAAAAGTCAGGGGATCACCAAAGTCACAAATCACAAATCATCAGGAGGGGGATATTCAGTTAATGTCTGCAGTCATCACCCAAGTCATTATGATACATAATGAGGCAACCATGAATGTCTGTACAAAATGTTGTGCTAATCCATTCATTAGTTGTTGTACTGCATTACTAGAAAGGCTAATAATCAATCATTAACTTGTATTTGAAGAACTCTGCCTGCTGGGTGGAAATTAACAAGATCATTTGAGCTAACTAACATTATTAGCATTGAGTTGTCCGCCAATGAACAAAGAACAAGGCCCAGAGTGAAAAAAGTCTAGGCAATACATGTTTATAGTTAAAGGAGGAGCTAAAACTCAAGTGTGTTTTGCTTCTTTGAACCTGTTAACTTACATTACAGTATGTTGTCCTTTGTGAACTATTGCCATTCGTTTCAAATCCAGGCAGCAGGTTTGCTATAAGAAGTAGACTACTCAGTCACCGCAGGTGCCACCAAAGGTGCATGAGAAGGAATAAATGCTTGCAAATAAAAAATGCAGAAGGATTACACCTTAGATTTAGCTTCACACCAGTCATATCCACTCACAATCAAAACATCTATCGTGTCTTAGGTGTGGTCAAGTCCAGAGGATTACAGCAGAGCATTTGGATGACAGCAAGTCTGGCTGCAGTGCATGTGGACTATTGTGAGCAAAGGTCTTGGGTTGGTCAGAATTAATTTTCCCCGCCCTTAAGCCTTAGCCACAGTGGCCACTGTTCACAAAAGTTCGGTTCCTATGACAAATGCTGCATGCTGGAAATTCCACTACAGCATCTTTAATTTCTTCCACACAAATGTCAAATAAATGGGAGACTTTGAATATAATGTGTCTGCGATAATGCCCATCATACTGTTCTTGGCAGAGGACAGCCCATATGAGTCTATAGATTCAATTGTGAATGTGCCCTGCATTAGAATATGAGCTTCTGTACATGGAAAATAATCCCTGGAGCAGCTGACGAGGCACTATATCTAAAAACATGACGGCACCATGAGCCAACATAATTTAACAACACATTAATCTCTTCACTAATGCAGTCAATAGCATATTAAGTGAGCTACAAAAGCAAAATTAATGAGAAGTAATGTGACGCCAGTCTGCAAAGCGCTCCAGTGAAATCCTGAGCAGTCAGCAGGACTGTTCGTGCCAACTCATTTCTCAGCTGTGTCTCTTGCTCTCGCACAGGGATATGCCCTTGGGTGAAGAGGTGCTCAGATTCCACAGATGTCATCCACAAATGCCATATTTCAAAAGGCCGGGGAAGTGATCTTCAGCCTCACTTAAAATACAATTCCCATTGTGATACTAACACGGCGGTGAGAAGACAAACCTGAGCCCTAAGTCTCTAAAGAAGGACTAGTCATGTGGAAGTGTAAATCACAGCTCCAGGAGATTCTCTGCAGATTCATGAAATAGTACAACCACTGATATTGTAACTCTAAAATGATTATCCTTAAGATTTCAGTTCTGGTTAAATATACTAGTCCCATGCTTCTGTTCGAAATTGAACATTCATTAGTCACTGGGGGCAGAAAACACATTATGAGCAGCTACTCTGTCAGAAATACAACAGAAGACAACAAGAAACTCATGTATCTGAACATCTGATGTCTAGAAATTGCTATAGCTATACTTTTAACGACAAAACTATGTTTCCACTTTAAAATGCCCGGGACAGGCTGTTCCACTATTCAAGTTTACATCATTATGTATGCCATGCACACCAATTATGTGCAATGAGCGCATACTTGTCTACCAAAGTTTGTGTAATAAGTGCATGCATCCAGCGGTACTATAAAGAGAGGTAACTAATGAATGTAAATAAATTTAATAGTGTTAGGATAATAAATGAGAGCCAAAAATAGTTTCAAAAATTGGGTTGGATATAATTAAAATCCTGTGGATTATAATTAATTAGGGAATGGTAACTGATGAACTCCAGTGGCAGTGCACACTGTAACAACTGACATATTTAAATCAAAGCTTGGGGTCCTCAGTAATTGTTAGATGGCAGTTCATTTGGATCTTAATACCATGTCTCTGTAATCTGTTTAATTTGTGACATATGTTTAAGCTTTTAAATTGTTACAAACTAAGATAACATTTGCCTTCTTGTCTTCTTCATGCATTTCTTTTTGCAGATAAGACTATAAAGTAGCGAAATATTACCCCTGCTATAATAATAATAATAATAATAATAATAATAATAATACATCGTGTTGAAAAACAATGCTTGTTGCTATCTTTTGTGTTGAACACCAAATAAGTAGAGGGTTTCAAATGATGAGGTAATGAACTGTTGTCTGCACTCAAGTTCCCTGTAATAAAACATTGCAGGATCTCACTTCTAGTCTTCACTAGCTAACTTGTGATTACCACCTGCAAATGATAGGTTTGTATGGTAATGGTCTCACTATTATGGTGTAGCCAACCCGACGTACTATAGTATTGCAGGGTCTGCTGTATGTTTTCTTTCAACTGTGAGCAACTCCTATCACATTACCCATAGTCATGTGATGCATTGTTAATAGAAAAATACTGATTAATGTGGTTACTATTGAAACACTGGTGTTAACACAGCATGTTTTACACGGTCGAAGCTTCGCAGCGAATCCAGGATCATGCCATTTTGCCGATATGAGGGTGCTCTATGTCTGATTTTACATACAACTACTAGAAGTTTTCTGCCAGTAAGTTAATATGCTGCCTATAACAATATAAATTTCAACAAATAATGCTCTAAATAAATATGTAAAAAGAAAAAAAAATTAATTAATGTAATAAAAATCCGTGAATAAATTTGAGATGTGGATGCAGTTGTCGGCCGCACGGCATGCACGCAAAGCTCAGCACAAGACCGGCTAATGGCAGGCAAGCAGAGAGAAAATGGTCAACAATAAGCCTCATTTTAACTGTAAATTTACAGTGTAAGTTACACTGAGTAATGAAAAGAGACCGCAGCTCTGCAGCTCTTCTTGTTGAGATCAGGGTTCTGTGAGGGCCATACCATCACTTTCAGGATTCCTTGTTCTTCTTTACACTGAGGATAGTTCTTAAGGACTTTCATTGTATGTTTGCGTCATTGTCATGCTGCAGAAAACATTTGGGGCCAATCAGAGGCCTTCTTGATGTTGCTGTATGATGGATAAGTATCTGCCTGTACTTCTCAGCACTGGGGAGACCCGTTAGTTGTGACCAAATCCCCAACTCTGTTTGCAGAAATGAAGCCCCAAACTTGCAAGGAACCTCCACCATGCTTCACTGTTGCCTGCAGACAGTCATTTTTGTATTCATCATCACAAGTCTTCCACTTCTGACCAAAATTCTCCAGACAGTACATGGGTGTACCAGGGTCTCCACTGTTTTCTGCAGCTCTGAGCTGATGGCACTGCTGGACATCTTCTAGTGGTGGTAACCATGATGTGTCTTTCATCTGCTGGATTAAGTTTCCACGTGCCTACAGTTCTCAACATTGCGTGTTTCCTTGTGCTTCTTCAAAAGACTTTGGACAGCACATGTGGAAACCAGTCTGCTTTAAAATTTCTGCTTGGGAGAGACCTTGCTGATGCTGTATATACCTTGTGTCATACTGCAGTGTTCAGTCTTGCCATGGTGCATGACTTTTGACAATACACAGTCTTCTACAACCTCACCTTTTCATTTTATTCTGTTCAGTCACTTTGCACTTTGCTATTTGATAGATATTTATTTACATGTCTATTTTTGAAAGCATTCCATGCCTGCCTAAAACTTTTGCACAGTACTGAGTTTGTGTATGTATGAACGTGTGTGCATGGCTGGAGGAGGAGGGGTGAGGTTTTCTTTTTCTCTTCATCAGAAGAAATCTACATCATGTGCCCAACAGCAAACATACGTTGGAACAAGCCCGCAGTGCAAACATTGTGTTTACATTGAGGGTAGAGTAAGCCACTGGAATAATGCATGCTAACTGTGATATATACTCTAATTAAGCATTCTAGGAATTTACATAACCAGGAAAAAAACTACTTCAATTAGCACATGAGCAATGACTGCTGGCATTTGATTGCAGGAGGGAAATACACGGGACAATAAACATAATTTACAAGATGTTTAATTTTGTGTTTGGAAAATTGAATCCACCGGCAGTGAGAAATATGCTGCATGTTTGTGGGAAGAAGCGGTGGTTGTGATTGATTGGAGGAAACTAATCTATGTTTGTTTGCGCTGCACAAGCAACATAACCCAACCTTTAACTCTTGAATAGCAAAAAAAAAAAAAAAACACAGAAACAGAGTGTATGGCTGTAGTAGGAAGAGACACACAGTTCTCAAGTTCTTGTGTGTAATTTTGTTGCCTTTCAACCTCATCAAGTCTACCTCTGTCGTATGCAGATCCCCATGGAAATATAGAGATTCATCATCTTTTTTACTCCACGGTTCACCGTCCCTGAGTACGAGGAAATAATTTCAATTTCTCCTCTTGATGAGCTTCTACTCATGGGCAATTATCTCAACACAATAGATGGTACCTTGGTGAACAATTCCACGGCTGCTGTCCACAATATTAGAGAGACAAGACCGAGAGAGAAAAAAAAGAAAGACAGAGAGCATATGAACCTCCCACTGCCATGACAGCCACAGAGTCCAGAGTGAGAGAACCCTACAACTGACTAATTTCTGCTTTGCAAAACATGACAACATGTGAATTGTTATGACAACACATAAACTTTTATTGACTGGGTTATGTAATTTCTGATGACCAGATAGCAGTGATGATACAAGACAGAGGGAACGGCAGTTCAATAAATAACACAAAAGCCTCAGCTGGTGCCAGCCAAAACAGTCCTGCATTTGTCTGTTTGGCTTTGCTCCAGTTCAGAGAACAGTGATTCAGGAGTTACCACAAAGAAATGTTTGCATTGCAATACTGCAAAAGTGAAGGACAGAACATCTTTGTGAAAATAATGCAAATTCCTAAAATAGACATGATCTCACTTCCTAGTCTCTTTCAACTGAGGAACATTTCAGATAACAGGGATATCAATCAACTGACGTTTGAGACATTTCAATTCTCATTATCTTTCCAAGAAGCTTCATCAGTGCAACGTCCTGCCTGACTTAAGAAAAGATCCTTCAAATGATTGGTTTTCTCTGTACAAATTATTTTGCCCTTAAGGTGTGTCTTTGTAGCCTAGTAGTTTAAAACACTGACTGTGTAACAGATAAAACCCTGGTTTGGAGTGTGGCCGGGAACCATTGGTGTATATCCTAAATCCTCCCTCTTCTAACCTTTCTACTGACCACAAAAAAAGTCAACAAGGCCTTCTTAATACTCTACTACACTGGCATTCAATAATTTTCTGGCCACTTTGTGGCAGTACAAAAAAGCTGTAAACTAACCATTTATTGCTTTTCCTACTGTGGCATCTTAAGATGTTTTCTGTGGAAAGGGCCTGTAGTAATAACTTCAGACCTGCAATCATTGAATGTTTGGCCACTTGGGGCAACAGAGATATGGTGTAAACACAGCACTGACATATTATCACATTATAAAGCTGTTGGAGTTATGATTCTTCCCCCTTAACAAATGAAAGTCCAATATACACTCTTTTTTTAGCTCTGATTTTGTCTTCACCAACTCCTGAAGGAAATATGTGATTCTTTATCTGCTAAATACTCCACTTTTTTCCCCAGCTTGTTGCTAACTTTGTCTGTCTGCCATTTGGTGGTGGGCATGTAGCGTACAATGGGTTTTTAAAACCAAACCATGAGATACATGAACTGAATTAGAGTTTGTCACTAAGAGGTGACCCCTTACACCTTACACATAGTTATCTGATCCACGGTAAATATAAAAATATTGATATTACCTTTAAAGACGTGTTGACATGTTACAAAGTTACAAAAATGTTACAGAATCTTGATGTATGTTTTCTGCAGTATACTGAACACACACAGATTGTTTACATTGTTGCTATTTTTCCAGGTATAAAGCCCTGAAATTAGAATGTATATTGCCTGCCCAAATCTTTCAGACTTTGCAACTTGATGACTTTTATTTGATCTCATGTGCTTATCAACGTATTGGTCAGATGTCGTTGACCTAATGAAAACCCAGTCTAGGAATAAGTACGAGCCTTTGAAGCTTGCCTAAGGTGTTTGTGCTCCTTCTGCATGGACTGGTTGGTACAGTCGGTGCCCACTATTGCTACTGAGACCTACACTGTATAGCTTATGTTCCAGATTGTGGCAAAAATGAACCAGCAAACAAACAAACCTTTAAAAGATAAATAAAGTAAAAAAGGACCGCGGGTCGGGTCAGGTATATATATATATAATATATATATATATATATGTGTGTATGTATAATATATGTACCCCCTGTATATGGTCTAGCACCCTTTCAGCACCTGCTTA
>JAPMOB010222061.1:0-30508 GCA_029875015.1 Lepomis gibbosus | reverse complement strand
GATTATTTATCCTAAAAAGAACAAAGAAATAAAATCTGCTGACCATAGAATGTAGATGGTGCCAAAGTTTTTACAGTCATTAGAACTGCGCAACTTTTTGTAATTCTGAGGAGCTGTATACTTGAATGTGATTGTTGGACATTTCATATTGCACACTGTTACAAATATCTCTCACTAGAGGGAGATCTAGTTCTACTAAGTGGCTGAAAAACAGCACAGACACAGCAGTTGACAGAGAAAGTAAAGCAGTGAGCAGATATTTATGTCCAAAGAAACAAACAAACAAACAGACAAAAAACCTTTTATTTGTAAGTGGTCCTTTCTAGCTCAGTGGGTTGATTCCGGGGTAAGGAATACATACTGAAAGTATGCTTTCATGGTACTATGCGCCTCTTCAGATAAAAGCATCCTCTAAATGGTATGCATAATTGAAAACATTTTATCTTGGAAACATATAAACTACAATCTGATGAATCCATCAGTAGCAAGTCCTCTGCTCAAGGAATCAAACCCAGCAAGAAATTAAACCAAAACTCTCATTACATCAGTGATCTGCTTGCTTTGAGAATAATCACATTGAGAACACATGTATAAGGATGAATTCACACCTCCAGGTTGAGGTGAGCTTACCTCGGGTCCAAATTAAAGAGCAAAGAAGGATCGGTTTGTTTAGTAGCTTCCCTAAGGCCTCACAGCTCGTTTGTGAGGCCGAGCCACATGCAAAACAGCTCTCGCCCCTCAGCTGGGCCCGCACAAAAGATGAAGAGGACACACGCAAACACATGGTATGTGCACACAAGTCTGGCACTCACACACACGCACATCAACTCACACACAGACAGGCGCACACCAGTGCACACAGAGCGCGGAGGGGAATCAGAGGGGCTATTCACTTTGGTGTAAAGAGCCCTCATTGAACTGTTCAAAGACCAAGGCAGGGAAACAACCAGCACCAGTGTGTGTGTGCGTGGGTGTGTGTGCGTGAGGGTGATAGTTCTGATGATGTGAGTGCGTGTGTGTGTGTGAGAGTGATAGTTCTGTGTATGTGACTGTGTCCTCCACCGCTGCTTAACGGTTGCAAATTGCACGGCTGCAATTTCCTGAGTGCAGTACACTCGCTTTGTCCTCTTATGTGCAGATGAATAGGCAGCTCCTCAGCTGTGATGAGAGCCTGCGACTGTATCTTCTCTGCATGTGTGCGTGTTTCAGTATCTCAGTGTATATCCATTTACTCACAGGGAGTGCATCGGTTATGTGTGCAAGTGCATGTGATTGTTCCGCCACAGACCGTATGTCAGTTTAATAACTGTGTGGTCTCACTTGCAATATTGTCTCTTCACTCTTTCCCTGTGAAATCTTTCCATTTTCTGTCTGTCGGTCTCTGCCTACCTCTCTGTTTCTCTCTCTAACAGACGGCACCGGTGTGACCTGTCGCTACACTCCTGATGACCTAACAATATAATCTGTGTGCTCGGTGAAAGCGATCCAATCAATCGGCCTCGCACGCAACACTCACTGTGCGTGCGTGTTTGTGTGTGTGCACGAGTGAGCTGAGGATTAAAGCAGGCCCTAAACGGTGGTGCATCTTACACCTGTCCCTGCTTTTGTATAGAGTTCCTATGGGTTTTAGTTTTCTGACAATGAAGTAAAAGCCAGAAATAGGAATAAATCAAGGTCAATACTGCACAAGATGAAAATGATGAAATACACATGTACTCGTGTGTATTTTCCAGTAAGTCATATTCCACCTATTTTATAGACTTTGTGTCTCTGTCCACTGTGTTGATCCATTTCTATGTGTGCGAATAAATCACCTCATCCTCTCACATGACCTGTTTGGCTTTGTAGCTGTGGGCAGGGAGAAAAGAGGTCATGGCTGGCACTCAGATGGCGGACGGCCCTAAGAACTCTAGCTGGACTAGCTGGACGTCCCACTGCTGTCCCAGTGGTAAACCTCTACTACATCCCTACCCTCCTAAAACCCTACACACACACACACACACACACACACACACACACACACACACACACATTCATATACATACAATGCAAGCATTCACTCCTACTCTAACCATTTCCTGTCATCTTACTTTACAATCTCCCCTGTAAATGTGAGACACATCTGGATGCACACAGCAAACTTTTAGATATGGCCTGTCACTGTATCACTTTCATGACCATAGCCTACTTCTGACTGACCCTAAGGACCCTGTTGGCCACAGACACAAGGGACACTGCCATCGCCTCAGTAAATCCCGAATAAACCTCCAACCACCTCCCAACCTTCTCTCAATTTACTGACTCTAAGCTGTCACTGTACTATCCTCTGAATCATGTTATGAACCATAAGGGCCCAGATCCATGTCACTGGTGCTGGTTTTGCATGTTTTAGCATAGTTTATCCCACTAACAATCATTTTCCAAAGCACATAGTTCGGAATGATGAGCCAGTTGGTGTGCTTCTGTTTTCTCTGCGGCATATCCAAGTACACTATAACAACACAAGGTATCGTTGGGAGTGCTGATCTAAGTCTCACTGTTGGTCAAGTCAAGTCAGGTCAAGTTTATTAGTGCAACCCAGCGTCATGTCTCAATTTCCAGGCCTACATTAGCAACAGTTGAAAGAAAAAGAAGAAAAACCCTCTGGAGAGGAAATTCAGAGAGAAATCCAATCTCCTCAGACAACATGGGGTTTATAGGATCCATAGTTGGGAAAATAAAATAAAGAGAATGTTGGTAGAAATATAAACTACCACGATGGGAGTAAAACTGAACAGTAGGATTATAACTGATCCATTCATACTGTAAATACCAGTGTATGACCATGAATAAGTCAGATATCAGCTTGTTATGTTGCTCAATGTGCAAAGTAGGTGTAATTAGGAGTTAGGGGAAGGATATACGGTAATGGTGGTCCAACATCTGAGAATTGAGTCAGCTTACACACACTGAGTATTACCAAGCAGAGATACTGTACAGTTAAACAAAATGAAACAAATTGATCACTGTTATGGATAAACCTTTTTGAGAAAGTTCCAAGTCCCTGAAAGATCATTTTCATTGCAGGGTTTTCCTTCTGTAGCCTTAGATCAACTCATGTACTCTATGCTTACAGTTCATATTGGAGTCAGTGAAGTGCGAATCTGAGGTCAATAGTGTAATAGTCACTGGGATAATTTAGTCACATTTAGGATGTTAAGGTGTGCAATGATATCAAGGGTATTATTGATCCGGGTGGGTTTGTGGTTTGTGCCTTTCAACCAAAGCCAAGGGTTCAAGTCCTCATAACAGCAAGTATTCATATGCTTAAGAAAGACACTTCAAACTCTACTGGTGTAAAAGACTGTACTGTCGCTGACTTTGCACACTGATGTCCCCGGAGGTGGGCAAGCAAATAAAAAAAAAGATCACATTGTACATGAGAGTGTGTTGAAGTGGATTGCATGAATATTAGTAGCCTCTCTTCAGGCTCTCTACAGGGAGGAGTTACAGCGTGTGAAAAAGAGCATGCCATTTTTGACTTGATTGAAATGGGTCCTTGTTCATTTTCTCTGATGTGTCGAGCTGAAATTGTTTAGGCAAGGGTGAAGGGTGATGAGGAGAAAAAAGGTCATATTTGAGGGTCTGTGAATGCTGCATCTATTTGATCTCTCCTCTGGCACATTGATAGGGTTCAAATAAGGATACGAATATGGTCATCTAAAATACTACGGCAGATGTTCTCAATTACAGATTTAAATAATTTCTGCACCACAGATTCAGATATGACCTCAATTTCACCAGAACCTCGCTTCTCTGAAACTGCATGACTTTCACTCTTTAGAGTCACTTTTCACAAATTTATGACAGCGTATTTGATTTCTTTAAAACTAAAAAAAATTTAGAAATGAAACATCTAGGGATTGCTCAATGCCACTTTCTAATGTCCGATACTGATACCGATGCCTGGGCTTTGGGTATTGGCCGATACTGAGTACAATCCGATACCAGTGTAAAATTAATAAGCTGTGCCCTGTTTCCCACACGTAGACTTACTTGGAAAGTAAGAGAGATGCCACCTCTTAAATTACAAGAGCCAGACACGGTGGTTCTGGGGGAAACACTGCTGTGTTGCTCACTGTGAGGAAGAGCCTGGGAGTCATGCATCATGTGCAGAGCTACATTATATATGATTTGGTGCGATTTGGCACTCTTCCCGATCAGAGTGTAATTCACCACTGTCATGAAATGGGACAGCTGCACATGTGCATTTGTTATAATTACACCGTATCAAAAAGTAACAAATTCGTACCCTTGCTAACACAGCCAAACATCAAGCAAGGGCGACAACACAAGAAACAATGCACAATATTACTGACTAGCCGGACTGAATGCCAGCTCTCTGTCTGTCTGTCTTAGCTTCTATCTCAAATATCCTCCTTTCGGTCTCTTCACCTCTGTTATAGAAGATCATCACCCCTGCTGCTCTACCCCAGCAGGAAAGTGTTGCATGAAACATGGGTGGCCAACAAAGCTAGACAGCAACCAACGCAGGAGCACTAAACGATGTACCAAGTGTGTTATTTAGTAACGTTACGTTTGCTAACATCAACTAAAGATTTATAGCTAGCAGCTAAACTTCCGTCTATGAAAACTTTTTTGATCTAGTTGACAACTTTGCTAACACAGGCAACCAGCTAATAAGGTATTACTTACTATTCCAACGGAAAGAAAGCCAGCTCGCCATCTGTCCTGAGTCTTTTTAGCTTTCAGCTCACGACAACAAGTAAAAGGTAGTCTCTTCTCTGGTCGCTTGCTCCATCACTCTCTTTTTTTCCTTGCTCCAGAAAGTTAACGCAGCCTCTGCCATGATATCCTTCCTGAGAATACAAAGCTAGCTACCTTTTGCTTCTTCATATAGCTTGCTTGCTAAAAATACTACTTTAGCTCTCCTAGCAAAATCTTACTGTATACCAACACACTGTTGTAAAATGCGTGGTATGCGCATTATTGAAATGAACAGATTGGCCCATTGATCACCCGTTGTCACCGATAACTGATCCAGCTATTTGGATAAGAATCGGACCGATATCCAATCAATATCGGATGGGTGCCATCCCTAATACAATCACAGTGCAAAAACTTTTCATCAGTCCTGGAGTGACAACATTTTCTCAACAAATCGGGTCTTCAACTAGAGCAAGACAACATGCATCAAAATTGGATTTTTAAAGGATTTCAGTCAACTCTGACAATATTAAACTGCCAAGCCTATATATAAAACACAACGTGTAATATATACTGTATATGTCTTATATATGTTGATATATCATATTTTTTTAAGGATTGTTACTACAAAATCAATTTGTGGAATTAGTTTCACTGGTGTTGTGAGAGGAGAGTGAACCTGGAGCTTTTATTAGATCATAAATATCACATATATCCACGAAAACAGTTTAGAGAACATCAACAAAGACTTGCAAACAAAAAACCATTGTCTAGCTGCGTGTCTGTGTACAGGGTGTGTGTGTGTGTGTGTGTTTATCTGGATAATCTCACACCGAGCGGCCCAGAGGACAGAGTGGGACCTTTGATCACAACAACAGTGATGGACAGATTATATTCACAGAAAACAATGCATAAACATGCACACAAACCCAAACACACACACATATGCACTCCTCGGAGCTACACCCATAAGAAAGCAAAATCCAAGATGAGATCTCATAGTTGTTTTCTTCTTTTCTCCTAGACACAAATGAGCTGCTCTTAATACCAAGATGAGACCAAAGGCCTTTTCTCCCACTTCTCAAATCCATCTCAGGAGAAACAACCATATAAAATCTCATTTATGTCTGACTCTGATCAAAACAAGAGATCTCTAACTGTAAGTCTAATTTATGTCTCCTGAACATTGGGCCATGAGATCTGAGAAAGAGCTCAAAGAAAACTCAGTTATGACTCCTAGGATCTCATGATTCTTCTCAAATATGTCACAGTTTTCTCATATTGGCCTCAGGAGACAAAAACTCATCTCTGTCTTACGCTGATCAAAAGATGAGATCTCTACAGTATCTTAAATAAGTGTAATATCAGTCTCCAGAACGCGTATCAGAAAAAAAGCTCCAAGATATTTCTCAGTTTTGTGACCCCACTTACGGGTTATTTTACTCAAGCACTTGTGTCAAATGTTGAGGTTAAGTTTTTTCTTTTTATGGGGGTTTGTACTTTTACACCCCTTAATTTCAAATCCTTATTGTATTTATTATCTGTTACAAGTTACTGAGAAAAATAAACTAAATTTTGACATTGAAAATAATGCACTTTCAAATGCCATGCTTTCCAATTGGTTAAGGTAGTCTCAGCCAGCATAACTAGAACAACCAATACTTTGACATGATGGTTAGAGGTTAATTCATTAATGACCGAATGCATGCAGAACTGATACACAACAAGTATCTGTCATACAGAATAAGCACTTTTACTTGTGATATTTAAGTACATTCATTATGGAATACTTTTATACCTTTTACTTGAGTAGAATTTTGAGAAATTTAAATGTGGATATGGTATTTCCCCTCTTTTAAGTAAAGGAAAATTTCACTCTATTTAAAGACAGTAAGTCCTTAATTATTGATTTTGGCTGGATGGCGCAGCGGCAAAGTTGTTGCCCTCTATACAGCAGGCGTGGGGTTCAAATCCAGCTCAGGGCAAGCCTCCTCCAAGCATAGACAGTAAATGTAATACAATCAAGCTCACAAATTTCTCCCAACTGCTTTTTAGGAGTAATGAGCAAGACATTAATGAATTCAAAAAGATACAATGATGATATCTCATCTGTTACTTTCATTTATCCTGTTGTAATCTCAATTCAGTATCCATTTGTCTTACTCTAGTCTCAATATCTCAATCTCACTTCATCTCATCCTTTTCTCCGGTTTTAGGTGCAACAATTCAGATTGGAGTGATCTCAAAAAGATATACTATTGAGATATTTGTGTTTTCTCAAGAGTTAAAGAAAACACTATTATTAGCAAAAGATTTTTCCTCTGGTCATGCCTACATGTTGTAATCTGGAGATCAGTAGGTCAGGTAATTAGAGTTAACAAACAGCACAATGCCCACAGCAAGGCTGAAGTTTAGACAGAGATTTAAGCATTACAAAGTCAATAAATACATTTTATATTAATAAATGGATGATTGTTATTATTATCAGAATATATGCAAAGCTGTTATAAAATACGAAGTTTGTCCCTTTATTGCTGCTTTGCTCCTCCTCCTACAAGTTTCTTAATTAACAAAACTTAATGAATGGCAACATCCAAGTCATAATTATGCCTGGAAAACTGCCCAAACACAGAAATTGCCATTCTTGACATGAGTTATAAGAGTAGATTAAAACCGCTCTCATATATGTCTGTTAAACATGAAAAGCCAGAAGGAGGCAACTTAGCTTAGCTTAGCTTTATCTTTAAAAATATATAGGCACCTGAAAACTAAACAGCTTTGGATGCCTCATTTCAGCCTTAATGTGTCTTTCAAATTTATTAAACCCATATGTAATGGCCTTGGTGTTATATTGTCAATGCACTGTATTTTTAACACTCACAAGACCAACTCTGTAGTCATACCACACTGTTGATTTGTCCAATGACCTGAAAACACAGCACGAGAGATCATTCAGTGGTTTTGACTTGTGTCATTGTGTAGATCTGAATGGAGTTACATATCCAAAAGTTAGGATTCATTTGGAATCATGCTTCTGGTCACCAGGTGAATGTAAGTTCACCCTCTCTTTTAGCTCTGTTTTAGTCTCTCTGAACTCCTGGGTCTTTAGCTCCTAATTGCTCCACTGTGTTCACCAACTAGCCTCTAATTGTGTCTGTCTGCTGTTTGGAGCTGGCTGCTGCAGCCAAAAACTACACTATGAGAGCGGCAAGAGTGAACCAAAACAGTAAAGTTGCCAGCTGGACAACCTAAAATATGCCGTGAAAATCAGTAGAGCTGATGGGAACTGCAAAGCCCTGCAACTCCTTCCACATTGCACATAATTTGATCCATTGTTGAAAAATTATTCATTGTTTAAAACATGTGATTGTAACCACTTTTTAAAACTAGGAAATCATTTTAGTTATATATGTCCCTTGTATTAATTACTGCAGAGACTAATCAATACAAACAGACTCTAGATGCACCAGGTTGGCACACTTTCACCACTCATAAACGTAATATATGAAGCTCATACTTGACTCATTAAGTTATATGGCCTATAAATGTGGAGTCAACCATGCAGGCTTCAGACTGTAAACCAGAGGGTGAAGTTTTAAACAACATGGTAAGTCAAAGCATCAAGGAAACATACGACAGGATTAATCTGAGCTACAACAAGCACCTAAATTTGTAATGTCAGAGAAGCCAGCACATCTCGTGCTTTTATAAAATAAGTCACATTACCTCCTGTTATCTGAACATGGTATTTAAATTCGAGTAGAGAGAGCTGAGTGGTCCAAGTGCACTTGCTAAAGTGCTAACGCAGGTTGTGATGGTGTGCAAGTGTACAGAGTTCTGTTCAGTAATTCTTAATGGCTTTTAGCATCAACTGTAATCATTTATGACATTATCTTCCTCCAAAATGACCTTGTACTTGTACTGTCGCCCCACGCAGCACTTACTTTTTAGACAACTCACCAAATTCACGCACACAACGTGATTGCACAACTGCGGTATACACAGTATATATAGCTAGAAGGAATGCACTTTTCAAGGGTTTTAGGCAGGTGTGCCAAAAATACTATAAAGAACGCTATTAAAAATAAATTAAAAATGTTAAAGGATTTTATTGTTTTGAAACCTGGGCCATATTTTCCCTATGTTAGTGTCAAAATAACAAGCAGGTACAAAAAGTTTTGGAATCTGCAGTAGATGGCTTCAGCCAGCAGACGCAAACAGGCTTCAGTGGTTGTATTGTATTCCTTCAGGGCAATTGTGCCAAAATTACATCCACAAAAAAACACATCTTTTTTTCCCCTGACAAGCTCAGACTGTCACATGAGGGGTCTGAAAACGTCATGAAAAAGGATCCCTACGAATGACCCCTGGTGATACAATTATTTTTTTTACAAGAAACAGAAGTTTCACTCAAAGACAATTCTTGCTCAGAAATTTTGTGAGAGCGAGCAGAAACAGTGGGACTGAAGACTTGAGGCCAGAAAAGCCATACCTCTGACATGGAAACAAGGCCAGGCGACTCAACCATGCACAGAAACACAGGGACTGGAAATATTTGACTGTAGCAGAAGGCAGTTTCACCAAAACACTTAGAGAGTGTTACGGGTTCCTTGCAAGTTTGGGGCTGCATTTCTGCAAATGGAGTTGGGGCGTTGATCAGAATTGATAGTCTCCTCAATGCTGTCTGGTATTACATGAAGAGAAAGAAGCAAGTTAGGCTGCCTTAATCCACATAAGGACTATGGGTAGTTCTCCAAGACATTGGGGCCAACCTACCTGCCCAGTTCCTTCAAAAACTATGTGCAAGTGTTCCTAAAATTACTGGCACTTTTTGAAGGCAAAGGGTGGTCACACCAAATATTGATTTGATTTTTTATTCTATTCCAGTAATTCACTTTGCATTATGTTAATTGATAAAAAATAATCTATTAACATGCCTATTTTTAAAGCATTCTTATAGCCTAAAACTCTTGCACAGTACTGTATATAAATTTCATGTGCAGTATTTAACAAAGTACACTTAAAAACTTGTACTGTGTGCATCACTGTGCTTGTACCCAATGTCCTCCATTATCTATATGGGCCTTACTGTGTATATGTCATATGTGATAGCAATCAGTGTGGAGGTATAGCATGAGAACATAATGAATGTTATGCAGCCCTCTACATGTATCAGCTCTCATCATTGCTCACCTGGCATGCACACACATTAATCCATGAGTAAGTGCCTATACGTGTTTGTGCTCACTGTTGTTTCTAGTTTCTTTGATTCTTTGTGTGTGTGGAGACAACAGTAAAAGCCCTCATCCACAGGTGCACACATGGGAGCACTCTGTGATGTGTGTATTTGTGTATGTATGTAAATATGCATGTCACTTTTCACACCTTTATTGTGCACTCTGCATGCATGTATTTATGAATCCAATAAACATACATTCAAGGCTTTTATATATATATATATATTTATATTGTATTGAATGTATGCATGTGGAGCTGCTCTGCATTTGGACCAGCAGTCTGTCTAATGCCAGTTTGTATGTGTGCCAGTGTGTGTGTGTGTGTTTGTGTGTGTGTGTGTGGTGAGAACAGCTGCGATATGGAGCCTGTCGTGGGCGTGAGGTAATTAGTGCAGAAGATGATTGTATTATTTGGACGGCCGACCAGCGCCGGGGTTCAAAGTGAAGGGAGGCAGGTGAGCTTGTACGGCCTGCAGCTGCATGTTAAACAACTCAAATGGAATCACAGAAGTCCCGCAAGGGGGGAGGAGGAGTGAGAGAGAGGAAGAGAGAGGGAGGAAGAGAAAGTTAGAAAAAGACAGAAAGAATTTGAGAGAAGCAAGCCGGGATGGAACGGCTGGGAGAAGCCGGTGAGACAAAATTAACAGCAATAAGGCATAACTAAACTCTAACTCATGCCCTCCTTTTTTTGTCGACAAATTCACAAAAGTAAAATGAGCTTCAAGATGCTTTTTGTGGTACAACTGATTGCTTTAAAGGGAGAAAAATGCCACATGACATTGCTGTCCTGCTGGCTACGGTACAACTACAGTGATTGAGATATCTAGACTATGGTCACAACTTAAGCTCACTATTGCGTCTATATTACTTTAAAAGAGTCATCTAATATCTATAACTTACATCCTAACTAACTAACTAACTAAACTAACTAAATCACTGAAACATCCTAAAGGTGCGTTCAGATGCACCGGAAAGAGAAATTTTATGTCTTTCTGTTTGCACAAAACAATTTTTTTCACTGCACCTTTGGCATGTATGTGCAATTATATACAGTATACATAGCACATAAGCATAGATGTTCTTTAATGGTCATCACCGTGATTGAGAGCCATTGCTGGTATGGAACTGCGATGGATGTCCTTCAAGCCCCAAAGATTCACACTCTGTGGGTGCATTGTGCAAATTTCTCAGTGCTCAAGTATTTCAACTAGAGCAAATGTGCCCTCACTCATCTTAATTAATTTAAGGCAATTTAATTTGGGCCACTTATCTCAATCTGTGACTATGTGCCTCTCTTTGGGTTGATCCACTGCCTTTCTATGCATTTGTGCAACCTCTGAAATTCTCTTTGCGCTGTATCTGAGCACACCTTAGTACAGATCAAGTATTGTGTACCTGCTTTGACTGTATGGTTGGTGTTGGGAAGCAGCATGGACATGATGTGTATACAGTAATGTTGCATTAGAACATAAGTTAGATACATGGCAGAAGTGCAATATACATCTCAACCTTGTTGGTGCACTGTAGCTCTGGCTGTTTACCGTCTCTCACTGTTTAACATCTACATACATCACAAATGTTGCAACAATATTTTCAACACAGGTAATACCGTAAAACTTTGATTAATAGCCCAGGCTTTTACTTGCTAAAATCACTGAATTGATCCTGCCAATATTTGGGACAGGTATTTAATTCCTCTGGCAAAAAACTAAAATAGGCTACTATTAAACAGTTTATTTATATAAAAACAGAATATTACTTGTATAAAAATTATCAAATAATATCGAATAGACGTCATTCATTTGATCTAGCTCCGACAGACGGCCTATGCACTTTTATTTTGTAGGCAGCAACGTAACAAAAGCAACAGGAGGAGGTTGTGCAGGATGAGAAAAGTGTGGCAGAAGTTAGCAGACAGAGAGCAGTGGACTTCACATGAAAGAATTCATTACTTTGATTAATTTTTATGAAAAGCTGTTTTGATTCTTTGGATTGGTGGACCCTTACACACTAAATGAATATAAATAATCAAGGAATGGACACATTTGGGCTTAACAAGTGCTTCAAAGGTAATGGGAGCCTGAACTTTTTTTTCCTCATCTCTTTCCTACATCTAAATCTATAAGAATTAGACTTTGGGGCTTGTTGTTTCCATTAAATTATGAATAATAATGAAAAAACAGAATTGTGAAGAATCTAACCGATCTAACCATGTGTAGCATGATTCATATTGATATATTGACCATACGTTTAAACAATCATAATTAACGATCAAAGCAGCTTAGAAGCAGCTAAAGTGTGCGACCCGGCAGGGTTTAAAAGGTTTTATACATGCAAAGAACTTATATAAAAACCAGACCAGTAATTTAATGGAGACTCGCATTTATTTGTCAAAATGTGTTCCCACACCAGGCTGGTAAATGGGATAGGCGGCTATTTGGGACTCGGCTTTTAATAGAAGTTTTACGGTATTAATCGAATTGGGCTGCAGAACTCTGTGTGCTGGGTCCCAATATCAAAAATATATTTGCAACGCACCTTAAATTCAACACTGATTGCTTTCTTGCTGAAGAAGCTAAAGGCGTGTGACTGAGCGGGTGCACTCTACCTGTTCTGGCTGGTTGGCATTGGACAGTGGTATCACCATCCAGATGATGTTGAGGTTGTTGAGGGCAGCGCTGGTGGTGAAGGAGCAGGGCAGGATGGCTGCTTGGCCGCGGGCCACCTGGATACTGCTCTGGGACACTGTCACATCCAGCGCCCGCACAGATACTGTAGGAGGAAGGATGCAGTGATCACTGTCTTGATACACAGTAGATAAGCACATTGTACAGTACCAAGGTGCTAACAAGTAAAACAAGAATTTTCAAAAGCAATATTTAGTCGCTTTGTGCGTCCTCGGATGCCTTTTCATCTTTACAGCAAAACAAACATGATTTCTGAACCAAGCTCCTGTTTGGAAATGCTCTTAGCAGCTAAACAAACATCTAGTCCACATAGTGAAGGATCACATGAAATATGTAATAGTTAAATGGGGAAACATGATAGGCTGTCTCTTGAGTTATTCATTTCCTAAAACAACTTGCTTCTTGCTGCTTTCATGGGAACACGGCCTGTATCAATACATACTAAATGAACATGACAAGTGGGGATAGTGACGGTTACTTTGCATACGTTTTGCTGCTTCTCATGCACATGCAGCATGCCAAAGAACCATGTTAGCTTGTTGTTTTGTGCAACGAAGGTCTATCGTCTCAAAGTAAGGAACTGAGGGGCTGCTTTCCTCGTCTGGGCTCAGCTGTCAGCCATAACAGATCCGCAGAGACAAATATGTACGTGCAGCATCCTATTTCTGGACACGCTAAAGACATTACTGCCCAAATCAAGTTAGAGCTCCCCCACAAGCATGTATCCATGTCCAAAAACCCCAATGGGAAGTAATCTTATCTAAACAGGGTGAGGAAGATGATGGCACTGATATGATTACAGATAATTGATCACATCCTGTGAATCGTCCTTGTTAGTGATAATGTAAGATGATGATCTTGCCATAAGCCAACAGTAGAAACCACCGCTGTGTAATTTGTGTGGTATGTAGGAGTCAAGCCAGATGTCAAGCACAAGCAATGACCACCTTGCGCAACAAAATTTGAATCTCGCATCCAGTCATAGGTCACAAATAATATGGCATTTTAAAATCTGAAAAATTAAGGTTTTAAGTGTCATTTCTGATGAATTTGGGTTTTGAACATCGCTGTCATATTGTAGCTTACAGACTGCCTGTTGCTCCCTCTCTGTCTGTCCGAAACCTGCTGACTTCCCACGCTTTCCTTCTGCTGGCAGACACCACACGCCCTGCAGGCTCACTGCTGGCACAGGAGCGATAGGCAGCGCTTGAAATGCTCTGTTCTGTTATGGTTTATGGGAGATATATTCATGAAAAGACTTCCCATAAATTATGCAAGCAATTTAACTCAAAGGCATTATATTCAACTGGAATGTCAATATGTATCATTTACAGCATTATGATTCCTCAATGTGACGCAATTGCTCAAAAAATGCACGGCAATCTGCTCAGTGCGTGCGTCACAATGCTGCTAATGAGCTCCCGTTATTCCCTTATGACATCTTCAATCTCAGGCCATCAAACTATTCTGTCACTATAATCTGATCTTCTTTTATCCTTTGTGTACACAATGTTTACTTCATGTGCAGAATCAATCTATGTTCTTATTGAAGGATTAACGGCAAAGAGGAGGAAGTTCATACAAAAGGTCAAGACCTTAACGGAATGTGCGATTGTATTGACAGCATGAGATAAGTGTGTTTATTCTCATGGCCACATCGATTTTAAATGTGGACAGACGAAGACAGAAAGAAAGATAGAGAGAAAGAAAGAAAGAAACAAGAGGTCCTAGAGGAACGAAGATAGAAGGAGCATCTTATCGTCCCTAAGCCTCCTCCAAGGCAGCAGTCTCTCAAGCCCACAACAGCTGGAGGGCTCATTTCAAAACACTGGATTAGGGAACCTCTGCGCA
The DNA here is from genome assembly GCA_029875015.1 of Lepomis gibbosus. Taxonomy (NCBI): domain Eukaryota; kingdom Metazoa; phylum Chordata; class Actinopteri; order Centrarchiformes; family Centrarchidae; genus Lepomis; species Lepomis gibbosus. The sequence continues at coordinate 16,026 of JAPMOB010222061.1, read as the reverse complement.
CAGAGCCTGTAAGCTCCCACAACCAAAGAAGAAACACACACACACACACACACAAATACACACACAGAGAATTACAAACACATGCTAACAGACACATGCACCCACACTGTACCTACAATGTGCACACACATGCATTCACATGCCGCCCAACACAAACACACACGACATACCACTCACTACCATGCACACACATTCAAACTCTTCAGCGTATGTCATCAGTGACATGTACGGTAGCCCTTTAGGGACACATCTAAGAGACAGAGACGGGACGGGCTCGACAGCTCTCCAACTACACTGCGGCATTGCTAGGTATTGCCTCATCATTGCACACATTTCAGCTCTACTCTTGGAGCATGTCCGCTAGACAACCTCTCTTCCAGAATGAATACTGTAAAGAGTGAGTGACTTGTTGTCAAATATGGCCACCCAGATAAAAACTGGATTAAATACAGTATGATGTGTGTGTTGTGTTTAATTGTGATCCTCTAAAGAATCTTGCTTTGCTGTCTAAATTAAATTGTTGTGGTCACAAGGAAACCACACTGATTTTAGGAGAATACTACAACAGAGCAGGTTTTCATATACTGTAGTAGCTGGTAGTTTCCCCAGTGCAGAGTTCTGCAGTCTTCTTCATGTCTCCAGGTTGATGTGCATACAGGTCAGGTACGTGTGATGTAGATGTGCTGTCCATCTCATTGGGTTTACCATCCCAGCTGCTCCATTTTTCCGTCGGCAAACATCTTGTCCCCTTGCTGCTCTTTTTTTCCCAGCCCTGAGCTGGCCCGAGGCACAGCTCAACAGGGCAAAGACCTGCCTGACTGACAAGAAAGAGTAAAAACCACCATGCTAGCTCTTCCTGATGCTGACCATCCTCTGCCTGCAGTTCTATATACCTGTAACAGATGAGGGCTGCATTGATGCCTTTACTCTGCCTCATTCAAAGGCTGATAGACTGCTGTTGGTCGTTACTTCTGTATCAGTCATACCATATTTTGACACTTAGGGTCATTTGGTCATATCATTTTGATTAATTTTAGTCAACTGCCCACTGACTAGAATGACATATGATTCAAATCAAAAAAATATGTCAACTGCAGCAGCTCTTTAAATATAGATTAGCAAAATTACCACTTCACTGATGACTCAGTTTGCATAATTTAGACATTTGGCAAGTTATCAGTTCATCTATGAGCTGCAAGCATTCACACACAGGAGCTTCATGGTGTTTTTGGGAACACTGTAAAGATGATTGTATAATAAACCACAAAAACAGGCATGCATTTGCCAATCTGCACAGGTAAATGGAAGCTTTTGCGCATGTTTTTCCCTCTTATAAGCAGCAACTTATCGTCTTTTGCATGTTGTTAATAATAAAATGACAAAATATAGAGAATTTGTGGGCAAAATTAATCATATTTGGAATTACTTTCATGATCAGACAAAATAATGAGCTCCGTCTGAAATAGATGGACCATGTAAATCCTAATAAAGTCAATGATTTTACAAAAAGGGACATTTTATTAAGCTTATGATGCAATTTTCATTATAGTAAAAGGACTAAAGGACAATGAATCACACAGATACAGATGTTCTGTTCAGCATGTTTCTCTTAATGTTTTATATAGAGCAAAAAGGACACAGTAATGAAAAGAGACCGAGCGAGGAAGCAACAAAGGACAAAGTGGACAGAGGGAAGAGAAAATTGACATGACGGAGTAATGGACAAGGGAGAAAAAAGCACAACACAAGATTGCACCGTGAGATGGGAGGGACAGAAATCAGACTGAGAGGTAAAGAGAGCAAGAATAAATCAGAATAAAGAGAGAAAAGGGGAGGCGTGAAATGCATGGGGAGGATGCCGCTATTTCCAGAGAGGTCTAATTGATAAAGTCACCCCAGGCAATGCTAGCAGTGCTTGTGGAGTGAAGGAGAGAACCAACAGCATGGCTCCGTTAAAACAGCTCTCTCTCCTCAGTCCGGAGCCAAGTGTCAAAACTGATGTTGATTAATGCATGAGAAAACCATATACCTTATAGAGAGCATGGAAATCTGTGTGTGTGCGGGTGTGTTTATGTGTGTGTGTGTGTGTGTGTGTGTGTGCTTACTCAGTCAAGCTAAGGTGCAGCCATGATGGGGTGGAGAACAAATGCAGGGTGAATACAACACTCCCACTCTCTCACTCACACAAACACTCTTGCTCTCACTCTCTCACACAGACAATCCCTGGTCGGGGAGTTATTTGCATCCTGTGTTTTTATTCATGTGTCTCTTTTATTCATAGGTTTTACTTTTATTTCAAAAGATGTCCCTGATGCTGTGATGTGATGAGCCTCTGGCACAGCTTCACTGGGTGGGCTGGGACACACATAGAGACACAGGGATTTCCAAAAAAAACTTTTTTGGAAATCCCTGTGACATTTGAGAGAAAGACACAGGAAATGCGGGAGAGAGATGGGGGCTGACACACAGCAGAGGGCCTCGGGTCGGATTTGAACCTGGGCCGCTGCAACAAGGGTCCAGCCTTTGTTGGGTGTTCGCACTAGTGGTGAGGTAACTGGCACCCTACATACACCTGTTTAAGTGATGATTGTTGATGGTGCTAAATTCCTGACTAAAAAAGGGCAGCAGAACATATTTATACGTATGTAAAGGTGAAATATATCCTCTTTTTCTGACACAAAACCGAGTTTATTCCTCTTTGCAATAACCGTTGAATATCTGAATTTTTCAACTTTGACCTTAAATTTACACCAAACCATTGTTTTGAGGTTTAATCCTCATTTTCCATGACATACTGTAATACAAAAATATTTTCAATTCCTAACAGGAAAGCAACATTTAAAACAGACGGAGTCATTCGTGATAGCCACCTATTGTCTGCTGCGTTTTCTTCAAGCGTGAGACCTCTTAAGGAGTGAGAGGAGAAGATTAAGAGGGAGCAATGAGAGATCGAGCGTAAAATCATGTATCTCCTGCTTCAGGCATGACAGTTGGCAGCTCTGATCACATTTCATGTTTAATCTGCATCCTTTAGAATTTCTCTTCGGACTCAAACACCAATTGTGATTGCTTTAGTGCTTTCACCACACTAGAAGTGAATCTACTGCAAAATAATTGCAGAAAAAAAACCCACATGCATGAAATTAAACACAAGCATCAACACATCCACACATGGATTCATGTGCCACGACACCTGTGCCCACACACGAACAGAGCTGTCCCATTCTCTTCCAGTAGACCTAGGGGCTTCATGATGGGCTGTGTTTGTGTATGGGGGACCCGGTGATGCTGCTGCTGCCCGTGAGGCACCAGGGCGAACCAACAGAGCAAAGATGTATGTGTGAAACTCAGGTGGTATAGTTTGCGTACCCAGCTGCTCGATGGCAACCCATCAAGCTCCATGCTCAAAGCACTGCTGAGGTAAAAATAAAGTAACTAACTGACTCACTTTTCACACTTTGTAGTGCATACTGCTTTAACACTTTGTTGGTTTAGTTATTAAAAGATTTTAATGGAAGAGACCTTTTGGGACTTCCACTGTTATTTGAGAGGATTGATTTTTCTAGTCAACACTCAAACAAAACTCAAAGATGAGATGCAGGAGACAGCGTCAGGCTCAGCCAAGTTTATGCTAAGCTAACACACATGTACACATAAACAAGCTTTTAAAGAAACTCAGGCCTATTTTAGGTTTTTACTTTCATAACAAGTCCTGTTATGAAGCAAGCTTTTTGTCTGTGCTTGACTACAAGGATCTGTTGTATAGAGCACCATTGCTGCTAAGAAAACTGAAAATATATTGATGTACTGTATTTTAATATAGTGTACTATTACTGCTACTGGCAGATGTCTTAATGTATTGTTGTCATTTGTATGTTTTTGTAATTTTAATTGCTGTTCTGCTGCCTTTCTTGGACAGGGCTCCCTTGAAAAAAGAGATTTTTCTTTCAAAGCGCTTTTTCTCCTGGTTAAATAAGTGTTAAATTAAAAAATAAACTGGAAACGGGGAAGGTCTGACACTGTTCAAAGGGGAAGAAATCCACCAACCTGTCACATTTGGTGTCTTCTATCCATGCAAATATGAAGTGTATAAATGACAAGAATTGGTTTATGTAGGTATCTTCCTGGAGTCACCACGGGATGCCCTTATGTCCAGCTAAGACCACAAATTGTTGTTTTTACACTTTTTGTTTTGTTGTTTTTGTACATATTAAACAAACAAGACACACCATGTTAATTTGTGAGTTTCAGAGCTATATGTGGGTGGGGTTTGTAAGCTTTGAACAGCTGTTTCCCCCTGTTTCCATTCTTTATGCTGAGCTAAGATCACCGGCGGTTGGATGTATAGCTTCTTAATTAATGTTCAGACATTCTGGTATCAATCTTTCTCGACTAATTCTTGCCAAGATAAAGAGTAGGCAAAATGTCAGTCTACTCCTTTAAGCATCTGATCAAGCGTCTATACCTGCCAAGCTATTGGTCATACATATAACGTATAATCCTGTATAGTCTTCTGAATAGCCACTACATCTGACTGTGATAAACCTATTACTCTCTTTCTCCAGCTACACATCAGAGTAAACAAACTGAATCTTTGGGACAGGCCTGTTTATAACCATAGTCATTAGGGACTGCATTGTAAAAGGTCCTCATTCATATTTCACAAAAAAGCAAATGTTGGTCCTTTCTGCTGTCTACAGAACACACAAACCTTGCTTACAAAAGAACTGCATGAACTAAAGCCTCTTCAACAACCTGCCTTAATGCATTGTCCTAGTTCAAAGGTTGTGTGTATTATATTATATATTATAACTGCGTGATCAGAACTCCAACAAACAAAATATTATGGTGTACATGCAGGTCAGTACATGAATAAGTATGTGAAAGACTAGGTACTTCCTCAGGTTAATCTCTGTATTTGGAAAATTGTTCACTCTTATGTGTAAGAATTCACACTCATCGGGTGGGGGAAATTGGTGAGTCAAGGGGAACTCAGATGATAATGCTTAACATCTGCCAGATGTTTTGCTCACATGACTCTGCCCATGTAAACCTTTCCTTTCCTTTCCTTACCTTTCCCATCCTCTCTCGTTCTCTCTCCTCTCCTCCACTTTTCACTCCCCAGTCTGTCCGGCTAACCCTCACCCACTGAAAGAGCCTTAAAAATCTCTTGCTCATCCTCCCCCTCATCCCCTGCCCCGCCCCTCTCAGTTGACCTATTAGCCACATCAGCCAACTCCCTAACAGGGCCCACTGACTAGCCCACATAGCTTAATTCTCTCCTCTAAACTGTACTGAGTCTGACTAGCCCGGCTTACCGTGCCCCTAATGCAGTACTACTGTAAACACAAGGCCTTGTGGCCCACATACAAGCTATAGCATGACGCGCTGGCCACATAATCATGAATGGAGCAGCAACTAATTATTTCACACTGCACTACAATGTCATTGCATTTACCGAAGCAAATCACATGTTTCTAAGAATATGTGATTCATGCTCATTTTAAGAATATTGGTGGTGTTGTGATGATCACTTCGTAGGAGATTTTCCCGCTCCTTATTTACATTATATAGATGCTCTGCCCTCCTTAGCCTGTTCTTATGCTGTACTTGAACTCACATTCATTCATCACAGTAGTAGTGCTGGTCATGAGATGTTGCCGACTACTGTAAGTTTATGTGAGTTTCTCTAGAATGAGCAGACATGAACAGTTTAAAACCCAATACTCAAAGTTTGTGTAGTATCCACAGAAGAAATAATAAATTATAATTAGCAATTAAGGGCTGATAAATACTATGTAAGAATTTCTGCTCCCATAGAGTGGTAAATACTATTTTAACTCTTTACAATCTAAAGACTGATTGATAACGCAAATTAAATGTGGGAAAGTTATTGTGAACAAGCTAACGGGTGATCAACCAAACTAGTGTGCTTGGCTGTGGGCACTGAGCGAGCAGAAGGTTAAAGTAGGCCACTGCCCTCGTGCACAGATAAGCCTGGGCACTGGAAGACTATTGCTAAAGCAGCAAACAGATGGCTCTGCACATGCAGCCCTGGACACAGCTACACACACACATACACACTCATACACACAATGTCCGAAAACATCAAGTACCAACTCCAGCAGAGTACGCTAATCACAAATATACAGCTCTGATCAAAAGCATCGCTCCCATGCTTGCACATACAGCATACAGCGACAAAACATGTTGTTTTGCAAATTGCCAACACATGTTGCTCAGTATGTTGTTCCAAATGACAGCTGAGGAACCAGACCTGGATTTTCCCAAAGAAGCAGACTCTGTGCCTGTCAGCCACCAGCCACCTCGCAGCCTTCATACCATTTCTGTGTGTAGTGACTCCATTCCCTGTCAGACTTGCATGTTTGGCAAACCTGTCACAGTGTCTGCATGTAAATCTAACATCCTGGCAAGCATACTGATCTGCCAGTAAGATGACATGACTGGCAAGGGGCTGTGTTTTGCTATTTGGCAGCTGCCATCCTCAAGTCCTTTTAAAGTGGATGACAACGGCCTGGTTCTGCCAAAGATATACAAATGAATCGGTACAACGTGTCTCTGTGTCTGGTATGTAGGTATAGCGAGTATAGAGGAAGGACTTGGTAAGAGAACAGGTATAAAAAATGACAATACTCCCTTAAATAAATAAAACCATGTGGATTGGTTTGGAAAGGTAGATTTCCCATGAAACTAAAGTATTTTCTTTAAGTTTTCTGTTTAAAATATCCCTCATTGAAACCACTGCTTGCTTGAGAAAAAGCAGCGCTGTCCCTTTCTGTACTACATGTCGGCAGGTAAGGCCAGACTCCTGGAACTCTATTCGCTGTCTGCATGGCACAGGTTAACATAAATACAGTCTAAGCTTCTCAGTCAGCCAGCCAGATCCCCACATCGCCAACCAGCAGCTAATACAAGAGAACTATTCCTGGAACCAGCATTTAGCCGGAGGTAACCTTGTCCGATGCCCCTTAGTTAGTAACTGGCTTGTAAGCAGAGGTTGTTTTTTCTATTAATTGTCATACTCTTTCTTGATTTCTTTGTTTCTTTTCCCACTCATTCTACCAGGTTTGATCTTCCCCTCTTTGTATCTTGTTCTTTCTACCTCTCCTTCACTACAGTATAACTCTCTCAAATGAAGACGGATTTTTAGCCCGCCAACACCGGCTGGGCCACCTGGGAGCAGTAGCGCTTCTGCAGGTGATTTGGTCAGTACAGTTCTGCAGCAATAAGGGTCCATAATGATTTATCGTCTGTCTGAGTCCCTGTGTGGTTCACCTTCAGGATGAACCCTCGCTCAACTCAGTGCCACCAATGCATATTATCAGAGGAGAGCAGACAGGGAGGCTGGAACTTACAGCAGGGGCTGTGCTGTGGCAAAGTCTGGTACCATATCTGATTTGAGACATTTTAAAATGGTTCATACTAATCTTAACTTCTTAAGATGTGATGTACCTTTTATAAACTATAAAGTCAAAAGAAAAACATACTACTATAGTATTAAATCTATACATTTACTGTATGTTTGTTTTTTACCTTACCTCTTTAGGTAGGTTTTGCTGAGAGTAATATTCTGAGCACCCTGCTCCACACTCACATGGAGTTGTCTCATAATGTCACTGAAGTAATTGCAGTGGGACAGTGGACCTGAGTATGCAGTACCTGCATTTCAGATAAAATACATACAGTATGGGTGTTTCATTTGTCAGACTAGCCTATATAACATACAGAACATTTAGTACTTGAAGCGTAGTGTGTCTGGGAAAATGTAGGCGGTGATGAATGAATGAAAAGACAGGGTAAATGATGGAGTGATGGAAGCACATTTAACCCATGACCAGGAGAGTGGAGAGAGGAAGTACAAATAAACACATACAAAAAAAGAGGAAGTAAAAAAGTGTTGGAAGAAGGTTGGATAAAGAAAAGTAAGGATGCACCAATACACCTCTTTAACTGCCTGTACAAATTCTCAACACTTATTTAGTTGTTGTAAACGATTACTATTAGGCTACTTCCTACTCATACAGAGCAGGGTATTAGTATAGTGTTATCAGTTTAAAAAACTGTTTATCTATTAAAGTAGCTTCCAACAAAAAAGGCTATGCTTTAAATTTTTTCATGTTTTTTTTTTTTTTGGGAGGATCAGATTAGTAGAACTGGAAAAATTCTTTGGTACCAGTGCTGTATTTTAGCCTGTTAGCATTCCATCTGTTAGCAGAAACCAGGTATTAATGCATCTCTAAATCCACAGTGCTAGCGGAGGCAGGGTATCTGACCACTCATGAATTAGAGTGTATTTTTTGAGGACAGCAGGATGTCAGTCAGTCAGACAGACAGGAGTGGGGTCAGTCAGAGCACTGTAGGGAACAGAAGGACCCCATGGGAGCTGCTGCTACTTCTTACTTCAACTGCTCTCTCTGAGAAATACATAAACCTTTTCCAAATGGTGTCCTTCTTGACCCTTCTTTCTCTCTTCCCTTCTTCTTCCTCCTTCGTGTTATCTGACCTTCTTCCACTCCTGATTAGAAACAACAAACCAAGGCATAAAAGACATCCTTACACATCCGTCTTGTCAAACGTGTGCTACATTTGAAAAGACAGAGAACCCATTGATTGCACTTCACCACCTGTCTCTCTCTCACACACACAGTCACAAACACACACATGCCCTTAACTTTTTCACCACAGTGTGAAAAAGGTTTGTGATGTCGCTGTGGACAGCTGCTCTACGCTGACTCCACCAAGACATATGACCAGCCAAGTGATGCATGTTGTTATTTAGGAAAGAAATAACAACAAGTATTGATTCCCTTCAAAAAGCCATTTTAAGCTCATTTAAAAATCATTTAGTGACGGCATTTACAGATCAGCAGCACAGTCGTCTTTTGATCATTTTCGTTGTTGTTGTTGTTGATCAAGGAACAGAGAAGGGAGTGGGCCGACATGGGTACTTTCAAAATAGATATTTCCCATTTCCAGTTTTGTGTAAACAAGCACTCTTGATGAATAGTGCACTGATCCATGGATGGCATTTTGCAGTGGCAAATACACACATGAAGGAAATCATTTGAGAACAGATGATATTATGCTATTTCATTACATGACTGGCAAAACATAAGCATGTCCAACAATACCAAAGCTCAGCCTCCTCCTACTTAATGTATTGCATCACAAAATGTAACTTTATTTATGCCCTTTGTTAAAAAAAAGGATTATAGTCTGAGTATATTAAAATTATAGTCTGTTTATCCAAATGAAAATGCTCATATGGACAAAAACAAATAGTATTGTAATATAATTGCTGGCACAATCGCTGCTGCTGTCTCTGATCTATAACAACTATTATGATGTAAATAATAAAGTGGGGTACATTTGAAATGGTGATTTGGGGAAAAACTCAAAAAAGTGCTTCGGTGTGAGGAGAAGTCTTTTTTTCCCGGGCCCTTTGAAGCGTGCTTGTGCCTAGGTGTTGACAAGCATGATTATGCTTTCTAACTTATTCTGCTTTTGGATGTTTGATGTAGGTCAAACGCTGACTCGGCAAACACTGGGAACCTTCCTATATTCTCATTTTGCACACTGGTCAAATTTACATCCCATTTCATTTAGAGGAAACTTTACTGTACTGTAACACACGCACACACACACACACACACACACATACATTCACAAAGACGCACACACCTCCATCGTTCTTCTACTATTCAGCAAAAAACAGATCTAAAAAAAAAAATCAACATAAACACGCTGAGTTGGCATTCTTAAGGCAACGAGGGCTCTTTCCCAGACAGCAAGGGAACCAGGAAGTCCAAAGCACCAAACTCTGATCACTGAGTTTTCTTTCTGATCAGTCAAAGGCAACTCTTTGAGCCACAGACGTGCTTTTAGTACACTCATACATAAAAAGTCTGAGTAGGAAAGGATATTTAGTAATCATGATGCTTAACTTTTCTTGGGTTCTGTCCAAGGGTTGTACACTGTACAAGGGTTTGTCGTTTCCTGACATCTGAGTCTGTTTATATACATACATGGTTAAATCCTCTTGCCAAATTGATGTGCATTGTTACAGGAATCAGAGCTCTAAGCCAGAAACACAGCACTTCCACATACTTGCTATAGATTGCTGAACTTTTTAAAAGAGGCACTCACTGATTTTAATTTATAGCCCCATTGAGAATTTAGAGGTTCCTCACTGTAGGATTTGTCGCTCCTGAGGCCAGCGTGGCTGCACTTTGGGAGTTAGATAATGCTGTTGTCAGTCAGTGACCTCTTCCTCGGTAACAGGCGCTGTGTAATCCTCTGTGTGTTTTTTTTTTTTGTGTGTGTGTTTGTGTGTGTGTGTGTGTGTATGCATGTGCTTGATGGAGCAGAGCCCCAATGTCGAGCACATCTGCTCCAGAGGCCCCTGGCACTGCCATATGGCTGGCAAACACGCCTCCTACTCCTCCTCTGCAAAGACAGAGTTTGCAATGAAAAGAGAACATGAGTGAAAATGAGTGTGTGTGCATGACAGAGAAAAAAAATCGTGCGAGAGATAGCACAAGGGTAGAAAGGCAGAAGAGAGTAACAGCTGATGAGTGAGGAGCCGCACGTGCTGCCCATTAGGCTCAACGGACGGATCCACTCCACCTCCAAACACACTAATGTTTTAAACACCCCAACGTGGCTGCATTCTTCTATTCACGCCACTACAGGATCAAATACCTATTACATAATTGTCTATATCTTAGCTAAGGTCTTTACCTGAATGGACTAAATGATGTCCATATGTTATAGCATATAATACATACTAGACACATACATGCAAAGGTAGTTTTGTCAGAAGTTGACGTTATGCATGGCTGTAATAAACAAGAAATATGAGTTGCAAACCATGGATCAGAGAAAAATGGAGAGAGGTCCTCGGGAATGTGTTTGAAGTGGGCAAGTTGCTACTAGCCATATTTCTGTGCGTTATGAGAATATCTAGGAAGACGCAAACAGCAGAAACAGCTGATCGTTTTTTTCCGCAAAAGTGCTTCCATCTCCAATTTTGCGCATTAACTCTGTTTTGAAAAAGGAAAAAAAAAACTCTTCAAGCGAGCATAAAAATGAAGGAAGTTTTTTCTAATTTTGCTGTTTCCATCAACTTTTCTAATGCGATACATCAAAATGCACATAAAAAAAAAACATTCATGGAAACACGGCTAATCAACTGCTTTAAAAACCCAAACAAGGTTCAATCCAACATGATTTGCTTCTAATAGAGCTGAAAGACCTAGCAAACAGAGGGTACTGTATTGTAATGATCTAGGAACATGTATTATTTTTATAATATTGCTCCACCCAAATTGTCACTTATCATAGTAAAACAACTGTAGCCCTGCAGGTTTTTAAAGCTTTCAGTGTGATTATTTGTGGACAAAAGAGCATTTGATAATGTGGATTCACAGTGGTTATAAAATATTCCAATGGTGAAAAGTTTACTGGACATCGGTAGATACTGCAATATAGCCTGCTGAAAAAAAGTCTAAATACATGACTTCTGTCACAATTCATGACAGCTGTTTTTTAGATAGTAGAGCATGCATTACATCCTTTCTTCTTGCTTCTTGCTGACAGGTAAAAAACAGAAGCAGCTGGTGTCTCTCTGTGTTTCAAGAGAGACACATGGCTGTCCACACCCTTCCTATGCCAGGGCACTGTGGAATCAGGGCCAGTAGATATATGGAGGAAACATAAATGGGTATAATGGCATATTTGTCCAATTCATATATTGTGCTAAATATTATTCATTAAGGTAATGTCTATAATACTATAAGCTTCACTGCCACTGGAAACTACCCGTCCAACATCTCCTCAAGAGAGCAGGTGAATCATGCACATCCCACCTTACGACAAGTACAGTTCATGCTATTCATTTTTATCATTTCAAAGGCTGCGGCACGTACAAAAATTTAGGCTTCGCTTACATCCGACATGTGAATCTTTTTGAGGATCATGTACAGTATCAGAAGCACCAGGCACTGCTTTACACTCCTTCCTCCTGCCCTTCTCCTCCCCTTTTCCTCTTATCTCCCCCAGCTCCCCCCTTTTCCTCGCATCTTGCTCTTCTTCATTCCCTCCTCTTCTCTCTTCTCCTCTGCTGCCTGGGGCTTTTCATGAAGGCTGTGTTAATATGAGGCAAATCAATACCTTCACTGTTTCTGCTGTCAAGGGCCAGGTCAGAGACTAGGTGGTGGGGGTGATGGTGTGGTGGAGATATGTGCTTATGTGTGGGAGGGAGAGGGGATATGTTGCTTAATAAACACAAGCCCATTGATCTTATCTGCAGTTGTGTGTGAGAGGGTCCACTGAGACTCCTCAGGGCCTGACTGACAGGCAGCGAACTGGCTCCGGTGTTTGTGTGTAACTGTGGTCATGTGAGTGTGGTTTACAAACTATATGAGATCCTTGTTATATTACCACTGGTGGGTTTTCAGATCATTTGCTTAAGTAAAAGTACAAATATAACTACTATAAATACTAAAAGTGCAGAAGTATTCTTAGCAAAATGTGCTTTCAAAAAAGGTTTTGAAAGTAAAAGTGCTAATTATGCAGTAGGATGGCTCCTGTCTGTGGCTCATATATCATATTTTTATATAAATACAGTATGTAAGCAGTTTCTTTAATGTTGTGGCGAGGTCAGGGGCAGGCTGATTTTAACTATTTACTGTTTACAAAGATTACAAGGCAGCTGCTCCCAAACACTCAGTGGCTCAGTCAACAGTCCAGGTTTTGGCAATTACTCATTTGAGAAACTGCATTTGTAATGTAGTGGAATATAGGTATAGTTATATTGACTGCAATTATATAATGCTTTTATCCTAAGCACTTTGCACTTACAATTTGCCTGTCATTCACAACACTAATGGCAGTGAGCTGCCATACAAGGTGCTGATCTCACCACTGGTGCAGCACGTAAACACAAGGCCCTGGGAATTGAACTGCTAACGGTATGCTCCCCTCTTATTTTTGCCCTGTCACGCAACAACAGTACCTGTAATTTGCACTCTGGTGACTTGTATTTGTTGTCTGTACCTAGGGCCTGTGCAGAGCTTGGTAAGAGAGCCTTTCGCTACTCTGCTCCCTCCACCCAGTCTGGAAACAGGTCCGCCTCAGCCAAAGTCTTGTGACTTCTACAGTAGCATCAATAAATGAAGCAGCCCAGTGAATGTTATTCATATGTGTAGCCAGGTGAACCAGGGGTACAGAGTTCAATAATGTCATGTGGGTTATAATGTTACGTAATTGCTGGTGGGATTATTTCAGTGATAACGTTCTTCTCTATTTAATGGCACTGTCACTTTAAGAGTAGTCATAAAATATTAATTCCGAGTTCCTGTACAAAGTGTTGGGAAAATTGTATTTTGTGAATGTATGTATTTTATGTTTTCTGGTAATTTTTTATATTTTATATTGAGTTTATGACCTTGTGCATTGTGTGGCTAAATAAATATATTTATTGATATTTGTTTGTTTTTTTGTTTTCTCTGCTCAGAAAAGGCCGCTACTGTTGTTTAGATTTTGGTGTTGTCTAGACATGACTTTTTTCTACACTTTGTTGTTTTCTAGATGTTTAGATTTAAATGTCTAGATTCTAGGTTGCAGACTTGAGAGTTTAAAGTCTAGCTTGTAGAATCAAGAGTTTACTGTCCAGAGTCCCTGTTTAGAAGTAACGAAGGTTACGATATAGTAACCCTAGTTCTATAAGCACAGGCGGAGCCCTCTACTGGACTACTGGGTACTACCTTCTCCAATCACACGCACACACTTGCCCACTGAAATTTTATCGTGCACGTAGCCGACCAATAGGACGTCGCTACGATACGTACGTGACATATAAATAGCAGTGTCCCAACTGCCTCAGCATCCGACCGCCTCTTCAGCAGACGGCGTCAGAGCGGCAGGGCTCATCGGTAGAAGGCTCCACCTGTGCTTATAGAACTAGGGTTACCATATTGTAACCTTTGTTCTATCTCACACAGGCGGAGCCCTCTACTGGACTCTATGGGGTACAGTGGGTGGAGCCCGATGACTGTCCGCCCTAGCCGCGACAAGCCAAAGTCCACCACAACAACCCGGTCAACCACAGGCCAGCCAAAGCCCCAACCACTGAGAAGGCCTCTGGACCTATAGGAGCTTGGCCTAACCATTAACACCTGCACTGCCCTGACTTCTAACTGAAACGTCAGGCACTGCCAGTGTATGTTCCCCCTCTAGACCCAGAAGTCACCAGATCCTCACTTTTCAGATCCTAGGTTGCACTTGCGAGCTGGATCCCGAGGAGCCTGACATATCCAAGAGATAGAAATGCACAACGGGCACAGTAAGGGACAAGATGCCATTGTGCAGATCTCTTTGACACACACCCCGCTGAAAAGGATCATAGACACTTCCACACTTACGTGTGGAATGTGCACGCACCACTAAGGGTGGGTCTGTTCCCGCCCGTGTACAGGCTTGGGAGATTCACTCACAAAGCCAGTTGGCCGGGCTCTTCTTGGACAGGGTTTTACTGACTGCACTATCACTGAAACAGACGAACAGCTGATCAGTGCATCGAATGGGGGCTGTGTGCTCTACATAGGACGTTAGCCTAGCACACATAGACACAACAGATGCACTCTCACCTCACTGCACCCTAAGTGGGGTAGGGAGGTAGAAAGCATCCAGATTTATTGTCCTGGTCCTGAACATGCTCCTTATGTTCTTAAGAACAAAAGGAGGTGTGTTGTCTCAATCTGGCTGCACTGTGGACACCAAGAACCAGCACCAGCAAGGCTGTTCAGCAAGTCCTACTGAGGCGCAGAGAGACACACGACACCGGTCGCTGTCTTCTCACACCCTGCAGAAAGCGTATCATGAGGGGGGTGGGTGAAGACTGTTCAGTCACCAGCATTTTGCATACGAAGCCTCTCCCTTGTGACAGAGCCCCCCATACCACAGGTACAGGCCAGGGCTCTGTCACTGTCGGCTGCGTCACTTCTATCAGGATGACGAACGACCATTCCCGTCTCACCAAACTGGAGGGATGAGATGGGGTGGAACGCAATCAGCAGCCCTTCTGGCAATGGTGCATGTGTAACGTGTCCATCCCCCAGGGGGGATGTCCTGTGGCTGAAGTGAGAACCACAGCAGGCAGTGGGTGTTGGCAAACAGATCCACCTCCGCTCTCCCAAAGCGTGCTCAGATCTGCTGAACCACATTGTTGTGTAGTCTTCAGCCGATCGTCTGGGAGCCAGCCCTCGACATGAGGTCAGCCCCTCAACATGCTGTCAGAGACAGCAGGTGTTCTGATGCCCACATCTATAGGTTCCCTGTCAGCGCCAACAGAGCCGTGGATTGGACACAACCTGGAGTGGATTGTGGATGTGTGGCATGTGGCCCCCTTGTCTATCCTCGGGAAGCCACAACACTCACTGCAATACCCTGGCAGGTCCCTCCCCATCCAGTGAGACTTATCTATGAAGACTGACACGGATTAAGATACTAAGATACCCTGCCGAGCAGCACCCGTGCTGCCAGACAATGAAAGACCCCCAGAATCGCAGGACCTCCTGCACTAGAGTTGGCGGGGGGGGGGTCACCATGCATCACCTTTGCCTCTTGAGGTTCAGATGCAGGCTAGCAAGCCAACATTGTAGCCCTCGCATGTGCAGCAAGCCCAGAGGGACCACCTGATGGACTACTGCCCTGAGGCCCAGTTGTCCTCTGCTGCAGCCTATGGACCACCAAGCCACGTGCACAGATACGCTCTTGGAGTGCTGCAGTTGCAGAGCACAATCCCCAGATACTCCACTCGCTGCAGCGGCTGGGGGGGGGGCTCTTTTACCAATTGATTGCAACCCCAGGCTGTTGAGGTGCAAAAATCAACTGGACTGTGTAGAGATCACTCAAGGCCTCAATCTCTCCATGACCATGAGGTCGTGAGTAGAAAGGAACGCTCATGCCCTTCTCGCGCAACGATTGCAGTGCAATGCATCTGCT
>JAPMOB010222056.1:0-45943 GCA_029875015.1 Lepomis gibbosus | reverse complement strand
ACACACACACACACACACACACACACACACACACACACACACACACACACACTCTGACTGCTCATCGGAAGTACCTGATACTGAAATGAGATGATAAAATATACATCAGGGTTTAATATTGAACAGAGGGCATTATAAACACAAGGGTCTTCAAATATATAGAAAACTATTGTCGATCATTATACTAACCAATTGAAAAGTAGAATTTCTGGTATTTTACAACTTGGTGGATATTTAATATGTATGATAAAAAATATTTACACAACAAATCAACTGTTTCATGTCTATAAATATTCTTATATTCTTCCTGTACCTGCGGTAGTTTATGTTGAGATTGGCAGTCATAACAGGTCCAGAGAGCAGAGTAGCATGAGTCCCTGTCACTGTATCAATCATAGTGGCTATCGCCCCCCCGTGGACATGTCTGGAAAAACACACAATGTCTGTCAAACATCAAATGCAGAGTTTAAAAGTGTAATTTTGTGTGTTCAGAGATTTAAAACCCTATTTTATGAAGTAGTTCTTATTTTAATGTATTTATTTGGCCTTTTTGGTGTTTACTGGAAAGCTGATTATACAGAGGCAGGCACGAAATAAGGGGGGTGAAAGGTGATGTACAATCAAGGTCAATGGCTTACATGGTATGCGTATGTCTACTGAGGCGTCCCACACTTCATATTTCAGACCAAGACATAACATTTTTAAAACGATAAAATGTGCATATGTTTAAAAAGGAATAGTAATAATAGCTACTGTAGTGATTCCAGTATGAGGTCAATACAAGTATTTTAAAGAGGTGGTATTATGCTTTTTGGCTTTTTCCCTCTTGAGTTATATATCTTTTTTGTGCATGTAATAGGTTTGCAAAGTCCAGCTCAAAGGGAGTTCCCATCTCCCACAGAAAGCACTGATCTGAAACGCTTGAAAACAGCTTGTTTGTAGTCCAGCCCTTCACTTCCTTTACTTGTGACGTCACAATGAAAACGCGTCATAAAGCTTGCCAAGTGGGTGGTGGGGTTAGACACGCCTTCAAACCAAGCTAGTCTGAGCGGAGGCCCTTTGGCTCGACTCGCCTTTGTTTGGGTTTCCATTGTAGAAATGTTGTACCTGTACCTGCTTCCAGGTACTTTTTTTTGTATCACCTCTCCTCCGTCGAGGTTCCCAGCGAGCTGAGGGATACTAAAATGTAACATGTAAACAAAGACTGCTGATTGGTCAGAAAGAATATTCACTATTCACTGCATCATCATTGCGTGCACCAGACAGACCCCATCTTACAGTTTTCGTATGGTTTTTCATCACTAAATCCACTTCTGAGAAGTTTTGAGGTGAGAAATCAGTTGTGTAGATTTTGTGGAACAATGATGTTATGTGATTGTGGACTGATACTAATTTATAACATCTGCAAGGTTACGGTCGCAGTCTGAAGGCTTTGTTTTGGATCACACCACCTTGTTTCTTACGACCCCCCCTTCTCTGCTTCTGATTACCTAGTAGTCCTTACCTAGGAACTGCGCAAGTGCAACTCCCAGCAAAGATTTTGTACAGGTAAGATGCATCACTCTGTAGCTCAAAACCAGAGCATACAACTCATAGGGTGAAAAGAGGAGCTGCAGCAATGTGTAGTATGAGAAAAATATGGTGTTTTTTAAAAATTAAACCATATAAACCTGTTGTGGTACAACACCTAATTAAGATTTTGAACTTGAAAATGAGCATAATACCACCTCCTTAAGACAACAAGCACATACATTTATACACAAACTTGTATAACAACAGTTATCTCACCCTGGTGGCCCCTCCAGTAGATGTCCTGCCTGGAAAATGCACAGACACTTATGCTCCTCACTGTTAACAAACAAAACATACTCAAATGCTGCCCCAGGGTCTCTGATGTTCCGGGTAAAAAGACGAGCTTTTGACTGGATCATTTTACTAAGATACACTCCACCTGATGAAACAAACACAAAATTCACTTGACAGAGCATCCCAATAGAAAAAAATACATAATAAAAACAGGTGCACTCAGGTGTTGTAGGGTAGCAAACACTTATATTTAAAGATTTAATATTTCTAATTGTACAGTAATACATGATACAAATCACACTGAGATTATCAAATCCAGAAGTCAAATCAGTTTACATATATGTATTTGTCTTTGTACAAACAAGAAATTGGACTATAGGCATTTTTCTTTGCAAATGCCGCAAGATCAGTCATTGATCTCAGCTCACAGTAAGCTGAAGCGGGTAGAATGTGTCCAGCTTGACGGTGCAGTTTTTATTCCCGCCCCTGCAGTCACCTGCAGCTCACGTTAGACAAATGAAGTTGGCAGAAGTCAGCCACAGTCATCTCGGACGCACCAATTGACTTATCACCTTTTAAGTTTTAAGTTGAAGCACACAATTGGATGTGTAAAAACACATCCAATTGTTTACACATCCAGGAGTTATAGAGCAAAATCATCATAAATTGTGTTCATCATCATAAATGTTTCTGGCCACTTAGTAAATGTTAAGTCCACCAGCTAGTTGCTAACTGCATCTGTCTGCAACAACTCAGTTTTTAAATCTTGTCCATAAATACAGCTGCCTGCTGTGGCTGGACATGATGCAGCTTAATGAACTGAAACATATTATAAAGCTCTGACCATTTCTTCCAAGTTTACAAAAAATAGTAGTTGTCAATTCACACCCTCAAGCCAGTCATGATCAAACTGTGCCCTAGAACATAAAGATATTGGATATTTTGTTAAAATTTAAAAGAAACAAAATCAATGCAGTTTCATCTTATGCTTGACCCCTGCATTAAGGCCTAAAACTTCATTCCCATTACTATGCTTACACTATTTCATACAACCCAAACAAAAGACAAACAAAAACATCACAGTCTGCACTTTTACCTGTAGCATATTTGAGGAGGCGATTGTAGCTTGGCAGTCTCCTCCATTGCCCTTCCCGTTTCTCTCCCTCCTCTGTCTCCACCTCACACAGACTATTATAATGCTCGTACAACCGCATCATTTCTGGGCCCCATGAGGAGTTTGGCAAGCTGAAGTCCCGGGGCTTGGAGGAGAAGGCCGATAGATTCTACTTTTACAAAGATAAAAATGTTCAGCTTTGATTTGGCACTGTGTGGTGTAAAATTACTGCACATGTATGTATACTGCTGAATATGTTCTGTTCAGTTCAGTTTAGTTCAGTGTGCTTTATTGGCATGTATGTTTAATTTAAACAGTGTTTATAAAGCAGTTTCATAATCAAAGATATAACAAGATTAATTACAAAAACAAAATAAATACATTTTGGACGTAAACTACTACTAAAAGTGACCAGGATTTAACCTGCCATGCAGCGAAGGTTAAGTGCAACAGTTGGCTCAGTCACTGTCCCCTCAGGTTGTGACACATACTTGGGGGCAAGGTTTGCATTATGTCCTTCTCCTGGGATTATTCTTTATTTAGTGCTACTTTCCAGTTCTTTAAAATCTGCTATTAATAAATGAAATTTCTCAAAATTTCTCTATTAAACTTCTGTATTTTGTCTCTTCCTCCTAAAGCATTTTTGCTTTTAGTGGTATTTTGGTTTAACTGGTGTTTGTAAAGCAGTGCTGGCATGAGAAAGGTGTGTGACTGACAAGTTGCAGGAAGTGTTAGTCTCAGGATTAGTTAGCAAAAAGGACTATTTCTTGGGTTATAAGAGCCTTGAATTGGAGGGAGTCTTGGGGACTTGATCTGAAGAGCATCAAAAAGTGCAGTGCTTTTTTTTGGCTATCTATTATCAGTGGAAACCGCCCTAATTCTGCCCCCTACATGCATTTGAAAGAGACTTTCTTTGAATGTGTAGGATATTTCTGCAGAATTCAGCTTGTAAAATGGGATGGTTCTCCCATCACTATTATAATAAATCTGTTGAATAATTCAAAAGGGCATTGCAACCTTTGACGTCAAAGAAGGGTTAAGACTGTCAAGTCGTAAAGATTAGAAGACCTTGGGGTGTATCAATTTTTTTTGAGATGTGCTTGTTTAGAAAAAAAACAAGATAGCGAAGAAGAGCCATACACAGCCCTCTTTATGTCTCTGTATAGGTATATTTAACCTATTGAGAGTGTTTTGGTCAAGCATCACACTGTCAGAGAGGTTTAAATTTTACTACAATGTGTTTCTAATATTCTTCCCCCTCGTGTTTATACTACTTATTTTTCAATAAAAACTAGAAAAAATTGGCTTGTTATAAAACTTTTGACCAGTAGGCCTAGTGTGCAATATATGCAATATATAAACAATATATTGATTGCTAAATAGACTGCATAATTACGCATGGACGTGTTTTGTTTGTTTTTGACAATATTGACTTGACTGTAATATTTTCAGTTCTCCTTGATGTTTATACGGGAATGCGCTTAACTCACCAGTGCCTGACATGGCATCACTAACTAAACGCACTGAACTGAGAAACATCTGGAAGGAGAACCTAGATGAACCCCCCACCCACCCCCTCATTTCAATCCCTTGTCTTTCAAAGAGCTGATGTTACCTACCACCACGGTCCGTACAAAGCTGGTCCTGAATGAAATGCTGGCAGGCTGGTGGCTGCTAAGTTGAGTCTGTATGGATGAGCGTGAGCCGAGGCGTTGAAAGCTCTTGAATATTCGACCCAGGCTCCTTGCCATCTGTACGCTGTTTCGGCTGAGGCGGATGGTGGCAAGCTGGCACAGACTCTTACAGAGCTGCCTGTATTTTGATGTAACGTTACCTTAAAGTTAATTAGAATGTAAACGCCGGTAAGGGTTGTTATGAGTCTGCTGCCAAACGCTTGTACTAGCTAACATTAGCTAGCGCCGAAACAAAGTAGCTACTATTGTTGCTGTAAACACTGAACTGCTTTATAATACACCATAAACAATGTTTCACACATATTTGTGTTACGCTATCTCGGAAAATGAAAACAGGCACTTCTGTTATACACCGCGGTTGTTTTACCGGTGACTTTCATGTGTCATCTGATCAGTGCCGCATGTCAACTTCCGGCAGCGTCATTTAGGTCACATGGTGTACGCATTGAACTGTGATTGGCTGTGGAGGGTACTGCGAATATACACATTTCATTTTTTATTTGTCATAATCTCTTTCCTGACTTTGTTTTTCAGGTTGCTAGATATTGATAACAGCGATTCTGAACTATCTTTACAGTTTGCTCATCACAAAACACTAAAGCTCTGAAGACATATGAACTATCTCCGCAATAAATTTAAAATGAATTATTCTATTTTAGATTTTTTTCATATCTGTCTGCCCGTGGATACAGTGTATGTATTTTATTTTCCCATATATGTCTAGGGAGTTCACTTACTCAATAGTCTTCAGACTTCACACCAATTGTGGACTAAACTGTGTTCACTTTTTTAATGCTCTGACACAAAATACCTAAACTGTACCACCACCAAAACTCTATTTGCACACTATTTTGCATGTTTACATAGTATTTTACATAAAAACGGCTAACATTAAAACCTTAACACAACACAGGATTTCTTTTAATAAGACTTGTCCTTGCCACAATCTATTACATCCAC
The DNA here is from genome assembly GCA_029875015.1 of Lepomis gibbosus. NCBI lineage: Eukaryota > Metazoa > Chordata > Actinopteri > Centrarchiformes > Centrarchidae > Lepomis > Lepomis gibbosus. Next base: position 40,369 of record JAPMOB010222056.1, on the reverse strand, counting down.
ATCTAAAATTCAACCCTGTGAAGGAATTTTCTCATTGAGGAGGAAAGTTTATGACCACCATCCATATGATCAGATGCCCCTCTTTAGTGGATGCTGGAAAATTGTAATGGATGGATCCGATCAGGCATGTAAAAAGATTTTTACCCAGGTGAGTAGGCCTAAGCTGTGATGTGGATGAGAACTCGCAGCCAAATGCAGAAGACAGGGGTGGACCAGCACTGCTGTACAGCTATATCTACCCTCTACATCAGGGGTCCTCAACTACTTTTGCTCAAGGGACAGACTTTCTCTAAGCAGATGCCACAAGGGCTGGACTTAGTTTTAATTTAGACTTAATTAGCAAATGCTTAAAATTTTAAAACCAAATTTTTTGTTCGCATATATCACTGTAAACAGACTACTAAAAATATATCCATACTGAGAGCCAAGGAGGCACTGAGGAGTGATGGCTAAAATCTGTCATTGTAAATATAGCTGCAGTATGCAGTTCTTATTGCCAGGAAATATTAATCAAATATTAATTAAGTCAGTCTGCTATGTAGCCTATTTGCAACATTATTGTGCATGTGATAACTGCTACCAGTTGTAAAAGCAAATGCAGGTTAATAGGTCTACTACAGGTCACAGAAGTCTGGGGCAGCTAAAGAAACTATTCTTAGGCAATAATTTTGTTTTTTCATAAGTAGGCTATGTGAGCAGTCTTGATCTTACTTTATTCTGCACAAGACATGAGTCTATGAACAGCGAAAGTTGGTTGTTACCTGTCTGAGAAGGTGAAGGTGTGCAGCCTGTCGCCTGCAGCTCTTCACCTATCAGCTCACTGTGTCTTCTAATGACTGTTGCATTACTGCAATATTTCAAACTGGTTCGCTGTCATAAAATGTTGAAAATGACCGATGTCCTCTTTCGTAGTAAAGATGTGCGATTCTTTTTGTTAAAAATAAATATAAAACAAAAATAGAAGTACAAAAACATTTTTTTAAAGAATAGCTACTTTAAAGACAATGATGATTCATATTGTAATGCAAGTTCATTGTTTTTTCGGACAGCATTTTCTTACTGGGAGACACGTAGCCTATAGATTACATCTGTGAAGTTGGGATGTCAGATTAACTGTTGTGCTGAGCTGCATGTTGGTAAGAAGAACTGTTTTAAAAAACTCAAACCAGACACACTGGTTGCACCAAGAACCGAAACTGTAGACCTGTAGAGGTAGAACTGGAAATAGGAGATAAACTGCATAGTAAGTAACTTTTATTCATGATTGAAACAATGCACTAGGGGGAGGTAGAGAAACACACTACTTAACGGTTATCATTTGGTTTCTGATGACTAGATTCATGTGTGTCATAAATGTGTGTACATTACATATATGTAATGCACTTCAATATAAACAGTCCACTAAATCAGGAGAGTAGGCTACACCAGAAAAAAAAAAACCGCCAGGCAACATATCATCATGTAAGAACCATGTACCATTTTATATGATTGTGCCTTTAATAATTATATGTTTATGCTCCAACAAGACCTCAAAGATTAAACAGATGCCCAGGTACCTTTGTGGATGCGGGAGGTAAGTCAGGTTTCCACCAGGGGGCAAGGCAACCAAAACATTTAGCCTGGTCAGACAGGCTGGTTCAGGTGCTATATAATGTCATTTATTTGTACAAGCTGCAAATACAAGTATCAGTTAAAGTCTCCACTACCTATGTATGTGCCATTTGTTGAATGAATGTACTGACCTTTACATAGTTTTTACTTTCTTGTAAGAAGCAGAGATGTAACCACGTTAGTAATATTATAAAAAGTATAGTGGTATGCATGGCGTGCTCCTTTTTGTAAAAAGCTCACAGTCAGTGTTGAATTCTTCGGAGTTGACTTTATTGTTGAGCTTCCGGCATGCCACACAGCTTCCTGTAAAATTATCAAAACACAATGTTAATTGGTGTGTCCTGTCATGATACGGTTGCCTTGCGTCTTCAGTTTAGAGCCATGACTCTTATGTGGTTCTGCTTTGTCATGAGATGGGTTTATACTGTTTAAACAGCAATGCCTGGGGCAGGCTGTACTGCTCTATAGCTGACCCTCTTATTCTGGGGATGCAAGTAGGTGTATCAAAATCTTACCTTGCTTCCTCCTTGGTTGTATCTGCAAAGGCACAAATAGCTTTATCTCTATCCAAAATCTGTTGTTTCAAGCTCTGAACTTCCTCCCCAGCCGCCTTTTTAGCGTTTTCATGATCAGCTGAGGAAATGATGGAGAATAACAAAGAGAAACATGTGTTATTCCAGAGTGTGTACAAAATGAGACTTTCCATATTTAAAAAAACACTATAAATTTGTGATTTTAGGTGGAAAAGAAATAAAGGCTTTGTCAATTATCGATGCGCAGATGTGTTACTGACAGCTACTACCTTTGCTAAGCTCAAGAGTGATATCAGCTATAAGCAGTGCGCAGATCAGTGACTGAAACCAAGGGCAGTCTGCCTGGAGCCCTGTAGGTTGGTGTTATTACGTCTAGTTCCACTGGTTTCTAATAGTCAAAGTTAAATTGAATAGAGAGACAGTTATCCCATGATATATTGTTAGCTGCATTCTTCAGTATAAGCAATCCAAGACTGACAAATCTTAGCTTCAAGCTATCCTTAAAACCTGATTAAACAGTGGGTAGAGGCACATTGTCACAGTCTCTTATCTGGTTTTGGATTTGAATATGAAAGTGTACAGAAGCATGATCTGCCCATCACCATAACACAGGTAAAACAAAAAGGCTGCATTACTTGTGAGCTTGGCTAAGGCCTCTGCCTTTTCCGCCTTCTTCTTCTCAGCAGCCACCTAGCAAGGACACAGGTAAAAGTATTTGTCAGCAGTTTGATTAGTGCATTAAAAGGAAACAAAAATAGGCTCACTAGAAACATAAATTAAATATTTGGATGGAACAAAATACTGAGGCACAGGATCCTGACATAGTGAATATTAGACATCACGTGAATCCTGAAGAGTGATACTCTCCTGTACATGTTATGCTTGTAGCTTTTGCAGCAGTGTGTGCATATAAAAACACGACTTGTGAGGAAACTGCAGGTGTGTGTTGCTTGCCTTCTCTGTGTTGCAGGTCTGTAGACTGTTATCAAGGTCGAGTATTGATTTGTCGGTGGCTATTCTCGTCTTCTTCAGCTCACCGATCTTGGTGTTGACGGACGCCAGCTTTGTCTTCATCTCGTTGAGTGCGTTTTTAACTTCGACGATGGCTTCCTCTTTCTTCTTGACCTCGGCCGAGGTCTGCATCGTGCGAGTTTTCAAATTACGCAGGTTCAACTCCTGGCGTAGGGCCTGGAAAATCATTACAACCATCACAGCCACACTCAGGACGACTAAAGCAATCGAGAGCTTCATCTTGGTTGAGACGAGGAAAGACTGGGTCAACGAGAGACCAACTGGCGGAGACTACCGCCAACCACCTGTTGCTCGTTCAAGCGTCTTCTCCAGCTCCGACACTCGGCACTGTACTTGAAACCTGCTCTACCTGCTCAGCCGACTGGGCGTGGCAATCCACTTATTTCCTCCTCAGACTCTTTCAGTAGACATGCACTCATAGATATTTGGAATACATTCGGATCATGTTGCTAACCCTGAATGCCCTGTAGTCTTGTGGTTTCAGCAATAATGATGAAAGTAAGCAACCCGATATTTAGGCTATGTGATGTTGACAAAATACCATATCCCCAAATAAACAACTAATGGCAGAAAAATATTTCTCCTTACATCTTTTCTTTTGTGCCTTATGTAGGTTACTTCTATTATTATTACTATTGTTGTTGTGTCTCACTTAGCCTATAGCCACATGGTTTCTATCCTTAACTTTTTCTTATTATTATACTCATATTAATCTGTCCACATATGTAGGGTTTAGGTCAGAGCTGTGAGATTGTTTTATTGTTTTCCTCTCTTGTCGTTCCTCTCCTCTCCTTGAATGTTCATTCAAGGCCGGGAGAAGATTCATGTTCCCCAAAACATAGAAACCTGGACTGTCTGATTATGCATCCCTTTATTCATTCGGGGCCAGACGCTCGAGGCTGCGGAAGGTCCCTGGACCATGTAGCCTACTTCTCTGACATTCCTTTTTTTATTATTAGGCTAATAAAGTCTTCAAAGACAACTGTTTGTTTTAACTCAATTATTTGCTCAATCCCTCACCATCGATATATAATTTCCAGGACAATGAAAACCTGCCAAGTGCTGCACTGAGTCCATTTTTAAGATTGTCCTTGTACTTTTCTTGAGTAGGATATCCACAACATTTTAGAGGGAAATTTTGCAGCCCTACCTTTTACTCCACTGTTAATTTGCCAGCTCGTTACTTTACCCGGTGACATTTTAACATGCTGCTTAATTTGATACACCCATTATAACATTCTAATAATATAAAATATATATAATACAATACTCAAACGGAGGTCTTTATGCATAAGTAAAATTTTGAAAGCAGGACTTTTACTTCTTTCACTACTGTCTGTAAGTAAAATGTAGGCTATCAGGACTTTCTAATCAGCTCCAATTTGTCTTCAGATAGCCTATAAAACTCATGGTCTAGCTAGATTATCTACAATCATATTTGACTTGTTTATAAGGTAATGCACTCTGATCAAGGAGATCAGCAGAGGTGTCAGCCGGGCAGGGCGTGTTTTAAATGACTGGGGGAATGTTAAGCAGCTCAGACCCAACATCCCAAAGCGCAGGTGAGTCAGCCTCCTTGGTTGATTGATTTGAATTCGGCAAACGTAGAGAGGCTGAACCAGGGCTGTTCTGAGCTCAGGCTGAAGAGAACCGAAGTACAGGAAGCGGCACTGTGCCACCTGTAGGAAGCATTATAGCGATCCATCATCAAGGACAAACACCAAAACACAGAATTAGACTCACAACTCCCGGAAAACATGAAGGTGTCGTTGTTGCTGCCAGTGGCAATAGTCGTTACTGTCGCTTTGGTGGGGATCATGAAAATCCGGAAAAAGGAGCACGACAAAGAAGATAAACACAACAAATTTCAAGATATCAAGTTGCGGGTGACTTTCGATGTACTGGGAGAGTATCGGAGCGAGCAGGAACTTACTGAGAACTTGCTAGGCAAGACCCAAGACGAGCAAAGTGCGCTGGAGCAAGAGGTGAACAGGCTCCGGACCAAAGCAGATGCGGTGAAGGGTCAAGTGGACATCTGCCTAGGAGGCAAGGTGGGGAGAAAATGAAAGATGCAAGAATTATCGGTATTGGATTTTATTTCCACAGAAAGACAACTGTGCCCGCTTTAAGGGAAATTAAATGTTCATAACTGAAAGAGGTGCAGGAACTTGAGGAAGGAGGAGGGGTGAAATATAGCATTCACATGAATGCATTTATAAACTTTTTTAAACAAAATGCATCACCTCTTTTTATGCACTTTATAAAGTAGACTAATCTCTTTAGGCTTTGTGGGAGAACAACTGATTTCAATCGCGTCAAGTGTAGGCCTATGCAAGAGCCAGTGAACAGGCATAACAGGTTTCACCTGGTAAGGAAATACTTGCATGATAATCACCTGCCACAAAATCAGGTTTGTCTAGAACTGTCAGAGCAAGGCACAGGCCTTCACGGACGGACGGACAAACACCAGTAGTATGAATTGTAAGTCATTTATTGTTTTAAATAAATTTAAGTGCATGTGTACATGACAGGCCTTAGCTTGGGGGTCAAAGGCCATTTTCCTTGCTTTCCTACCCAGTCATTTCTCCCACTACCAATAGGCTACAGACATCACAGTGAATGTTGCTTTAATATTTTTATACATTTAATAAATATTTTTATAAATAACATTTATTCAAAATGAGAAATTTGACCCACCCCCTCCTGCTGCTGTACTAAAATGTGTTGGTTTTGTTCTTATTTTTACTTCTTACAAGAGCAATAAATGCATAAAAAAGGACATCACCAAAGCAAATGTTCCACTGCTGTGTCAAGTAACTAGAGGACCAATGCTCACATGATTAAGGAGAAAGAGGAGGCAGTCTGAACGGTATTGCACTGTATCTCTGTGTGGTTTGTTCATGCAGAATCAGTATTTCGCATTGACATACACCCTCCTGTCTTTTCAAAGTTGATCTAGTAGCTTCACAGTGGATTAAGTTCCTCAGTGTTGCTCAGAGCATATAAGGAAAATAGCAACCTAAAAAGAATATGTTGGGTTAAAAAGGTATCAACAAGATAAGGTAGGAGAAATAATCTTGTGCCGCCAAATAAGGGGAACACATGTTCAAAGAGAAACAATATGAAATAGATCTTTATGCTTGTTACACTGTGTTTTTTGCACATCAAATCATTTGTTATGACAGTGTGTTCATACTGCCTCACCAATAAAGATGAATGCAGGGTGTTAATCGGTCTAGGGAGGATTTCAATAACAAACTGAGGTTACGTGTTGCTGAGATTCTCTTTTTTTTCTCTTGCAGAAATCTGCAAGTGACGCGTTGGCTGCAGCAGAGACTGAATTCAATAATCTCCAAGGTAGGTGCCATTTTATGGGCATCAGTGCCAAGAGTGGTCAGATTTTTAATAAAGAGAAGAGACAAAGCAACCTTTCCCTCTTTTACTGAGCATGTGCACTTTAGTTTTTCTCTTCCAGTTTGGTGGTCTTAAGCTTGCTTTAAATTTGCAAAATATTGAAAATTCCTCATGTTGTATGATAATATTTACAGCTGAACATGGGAAGGAAAAGACCAACTGGGAAACAGAAGTGTCAGCACTGAAACAGCAACTAGCAACCCGGAGCTCAGTGTGTAAATTTTTGAAAACAGGATCCTCACCAGCAAGGTAGGGTTTACTACACTTGAAAAACCGTTTCTCCAGAGTGCGCTCAAATATTCATAAGGAGATTAGTCACCGACCGATATCTGTGTTTCAATTGCCAATACTGATATTTAGTGAGCAGGATGGCTGATGGCCAATATACAATGCTAATATCAAAAAAAAAGAAAAGCTGATGCAGATTATCTTATTAATTGGCGGACCAATTATTCAATCTATCACCAAATTAGATCTGGTCATTCACAACATTTGCTATGTTGAACTTTCTCTTAAAGTAAGTTGTGTGGCGATGAATTGATCAACGCCCAAGAGGAACCAAAGGCGGAGGCCCCGAAGCAAGAGGAACCAAAGGCAGAGGCCCCGAAGCAAGAGGAGCCAAAGGCGGAGGCCCCGAAGCAAGAGGAGCCAAAGGCGGAGGCCCCGAAGCAAGAGGAGCCAAAGGCGGAGGCCCCGAAGCACGAGGAGCCAAAGGCGGAGGCCCCGAAGCACGAGGAGCCAAAGGCGGAGGCCCCGAAGCAAGAGGAGCCAAAGGCGGAGGCCCCGAAGCAGGAGGAGCCAAAGGCAGAGGCCCCTAAGAAGAGATGAGGTACTACAACCTGTGTTTTCCCCTCCATGGCTCTTCATCTGTTTGAAGAACACAGTTTTTGATACATTGCAACCAGATTCCAGCGTTACTGGTTTGATGTCACACATGGAGTGCAGGTAGGAACTTAAAGGAGGACTACTTAGATTTTGCCATTGCTAAGTGGGATGTTAATGAATTTTCAATCTGTTATTTATTTGAATGCAAATACTTTGTGCCGGCTAGGTTCGCTCACATTTGTTTTAACTGAGAGGCAATGAGAAGGTAGAGGTGTGGATGGACTTGCAAGGTCATGCTGTAGATTCATGTGAAGATTTCTAGCTTCTGTGCTTCATGTTGTATGTCGCTTGATTTCTCACTCTGCAGCAACATGTTTGTCTGCCATAATTCCGTTTGGATCTATGGCACAAAGAAAATAAATACACAACTGTGAGCCAAATGTGTTTTTAAAAAGGGAGGGTTTATGTTTACAGTATGTACATATAAAAATGTACATCACACATCATCCTCACCCATATGCACTCAAGGTATCAAAATTATTCAGAATGGCCCCTTCCAATTGTGTTATCAAAGTACTATAACAATGTGCAAACAGGATTTTAATGTTGCCCTTGGAAATGTGTATATACTTTTGTGTAGTTAAATCTCGAAAAACTCTGCAAACTGCAAATTAACTACTAGTATGGCTGCCAAATAAAAGTAACTGAGAAAAAAGTTCAATATTTCCCTCTGATGTAGTGGAGTTGTGTAAAGTATCATAAAATGGAAATAAAGTAAAGTTCAAATAGAATTGTATTTTAGTACAATACTTGAATATGTATACTGACTTACAGTATGTTTAAGAAATATTAAACAAATCTATCTGATGTTTTGACTCATGTTCTATCATGAATTTATCATTATCCATGAGTAGTACTCTAATCTGTGGAGCCAGTAAGTTATTGTAAACAAGACTCAACCTTGCAAGATTGCCAAAGAACACCGAGCCTGAGCTACTGTCTCTACCTTATCAGTCTAACTGTTGCCTTCCTAACAAGGAGGACAGTTACATATGAGAAATAACTAGAGCTGCAAGGTCAGTGAACACACACTTGTAGGGTCATCTAATGACCTGTCTTACCCTGTCCCTGTTAAATCAATGAAGCCCCCTAAGAATATTTTTAACAAGTTACATTCCAGCACCATATACCACCACATCAAACTCCATTATACTGTAACAACATACAGTAATATTCTTACAATTGTAAACTGTGATGCCATCTCCATGTTCAGAGTAGTAGTAGTATTATAGACAAAATTACATCCACCCAGCTGAGATACTTGTAGAGAGTAAAATGCACAAATGATATAGCAAAATTAGAAATTTGTAGGGAAAAAACTACAGAGGATATTGGTTTGTTACAGCAAACACTGCAAAATTCTGTATTTTGATTACAATCGCCACACTGGCTCCAGCAGTACTTTTTCTCAAAATCTTTCACAAAAAGAACCTTCTAGGAACCTCCTGCAAATGTTCGTAGAACCAACATAACCACAGGAAATATCCCTAAGCTGTTCTTTGAGAAAATTTAACTGAAAGCTCAGGCCTAGGAGGGTTATGTGTTTGCTTGGTAGTAAGTCTGGCATTACCACTGCACACACACCATGTTGCTCTTTCAGGGTGGTAATGAACAATCTGAATACACAAATGGCACTCTGTACACAACAGTGAGGGTGTGGGGCTGAACGGACACATTGTTGTGAAATACTTTCTAACCAGTATCCTGGTTAAACAGGTAATGATTAATGAGACACGGAGAGACATAGAAATGCTGAACACGTCTCATAGTGTGGTCACACGTCTTTATCTTTAAATTGCAGGGCTTATGCTGAGCCTCATAGCAGGCTGTCATTACCCCCTTAAAGTTTTTTGTTTTTATACAGTATTGTGATATCATTCATTTGACTGTATGCAAACAGGAGACAATGGGAAATGCACATAACCCGGAAGAGAACATTATCTTTTGTGTCTTTTGCTGTATACATTCAACTTTTATGGCCTTCAGTTTTCCTCTCTTAGATAACTCCTCTACCTCCAACACTGAAAACATGGAGTTAGGTATTGAATAATCGTTGTTAACCTTGTCTGCCTCTCTCTTTCTTAGTGACCCTGCCTCAGGGTTTGTGTGACAGAGAGAGAGAGAGAGAGATGGGCACTGACCACTCTGTCACTCTCTATAAATTTCACTCTGTTATCGTGGTGAAGCTCTGGCTATACAGTTTGTATTCTGCTCATCCTGAAGCTTTTGTATGTATGCATGTATTTCTGTTGAAGTTTTTAATAAAATGTAATGCCTACGTTGTTGTTTTTCCATGTGTGGCCTTATGTTTTAAACCTAAATGCTAACAATACAGAACAATCAATCAGACAAAAAAACATGAAATGCATTTTTGTGTAGCATTTCAATGAGGAAAATGAAGCAAAATGGCGTTAATAAGTTCAAGTTAGTGTTTATTGTAGAGTCATTGTGTTTCATTAGGTTAAAAAGGTGTTTCTTTTATTTTGCCCACCCCCATTGGCTTTATTCATGCAATCATGTGTAAATAATGTTGGATTAGACTGGATAAAAAGATATTGGTAAGAACTGTACCCTGATCATGGGGGAATCGGAATATACTGACATTACGTTGATGAGACACATAATTTGTTTTCTTATTTGTGATCATTTTGTTATGTGATTTGATTATGTAAGCCTCTGGTGTTATCAGTGTGTTTTTATTAAGAGAAGAGCCTTCTTGCAAATATAAAAATTCTAATTTTGGCAACAACCTTTTCTTTTCTGTAACCCATCTTCAGTAGCACCTTATGCTCCCTGTATTTACCCCATGTGAAAATGGATTTTCCCATTTTTCAAAATAGTCAAATCAGATGATGATGTTTTATAGAATTTGAAGTTTAATTCTGCAACCTTCTATGCAATTAGATGTCAGCTGAATGTAGACTATTTTCAGATAAAGCCACATTAACTCATGCTCCAACAGTATCCGTTCAAATTAAACAAATGCAAACTAACTTTGATGTGTTTATCATTAAGATGCAATTTGAACCTTTATATGAGCAAAAAAAAAAAAAAAGCATAATAACTTTGAAGCCTAGAGCGAGTCAGAGGTAAATTACTTTTCTCTGCATAGAGGAGGTAGCTAGGGCTATTAAAATAAGAGTTAGTAATTAATTATTAGAGTAAATTTAAATATTGTTTGGTCATTCAAATGATTCATTAAATTCATTTAATAATTTCTCTTTTTTACTGCCCTATCTCTCAATTTGCCTCTCACTGCCCTCCATCTGTTGGAGATTAAAATACTCCCCCTAGGCTCACAATTAGGCAATCAGAGGGCCATCATTCCGCCCCAATAGGCCCACAAGGTCAGCGTCATACCAGGAGAGGATACAGAGACAACAGAGGGGAACATTCACTCTGACTGAAAACGAGGGCTGCTGTTCAAGAGGTGTACTGTCTAATCTGATATATGTTAAAAATAATATGTTGTCTGTCACTGATGACAAAGTTTGTAAATGAAGGAATGACATGGTTGTGGTATTTCTGAAGGAGTCAAATATTGAATGTCTTTATGAGTCATATGCTGCAATATGGATACAAAGTAAATTCTCTTTCTCACAATGTACTTAGTAACAACTACGCCTGATCTGCACATGCTTCTTGCTGTTTAAAAAATAAAATCCTGACCACAAGTGAAAGTGTTGTGTTCTTCATATCTGACATGATGATGTGAAGTTAACATGTGTTTCAGTCCCACAACCCAACCCCCGAACACACAGATAGATTGATAATACCATCACCAGTCTTTTTAACAAGCAGAGGTCACCCTGACTGCCAGCGGTCACTTTCACTGCAAAGTTTGTCTTCATACTGCACTGATGTTATCAATCTAACGTGATTAGTCAAATATTTTTTCTCACTGTTACGCGACACTCTGATGTGTGATTGTAAGTATGGGACAATTCAAAACGTAAAAATTCTTAAATCTTAACATTAAGATTTTGAATCTCAACAACAACCAGCATGACCTTACTCTTACACAACAGGATTTGATTTTATTTAAGTAAAAACAGCAGTACCTCAAGGCAAAAATACTCTACTGCAAGTGAAAGACCTGCTTTCTAAAACATTCTCTAAGTAGAAGTACTGAAGTATTAGCAGAAGCAGTAAAAGTACTCATTAGGCCAGCAATGACCACTCTGTGTTATATTATTATTGATTCACAACTGTGTAAGAAGCAATATGCTCTAGCTGGTTGACGTAAAGTTAACTGTTAATACAGAACTGCTGGGTAGTTTGTTGTGTTATGTAAAACTTTGATCTTTAAACCAGTAACTGTAGCTGTCACATAAATGTAGTGGAGTAAGAAGTACAGTATTTGCCTCAGAAATGTAATGGAGTTGTAGTGTGAAGTATCATAAAATAAATCTAGGTAATGTACATCAAAATTGCACAAAATTGCATCATTGAGTAAATGTACAAAAAAAGAACATCACAAGTCTTTGATGGGATAACCATGACATTTTTCACTCAGTCCTAGTCAGTTTTAGGATTGTAAATGAGACATAAAAAAGCATAGCTCTGCAGATCCAGGCACCCTGTCTGTGACAGACTGCCATGTGTAGAGTGTAGATTAATTTCTCTAAAGGTAACAAGATCTCCTGACACCATACCAGCATTCTGTTTTAGTAATCCAAAATTTAAGGACTGTCCTTTATGCCTATTGAACAATTGTCCTATGAACTCATATTGTCTAACATTCTTAATGCAAACCAGTCTCAGTCTTTTGATATATTTGAATTGTTAAAGGAAACACATCTGAAACAAGATACAACCAGTGACTTAGTGAAGTGACCGCCATGTGTTCACGTTTGTCCTCCCTGCAGGCAATAACTGAAAGTTATTTGACTTTGCATCTGTGATCGTGTGTGTGTGTGTGTGTGTGTGTGTGTGAGAGAAAGAGAGAGAGAGAGAGGAGCTCACAGTAGGATGAACATCACATCTATTGATCAGGCTAATGTGGGGAGGAAAGGCTGCAGGCCACAGCAGCTGATCAATATACCTCTAATTACATGGGGCACTAAGTGTGTGTGTTACTGAGAGTGAGTGTAGGTAGTCCCCCCCAAACTCACAGCGTTGTATATATAAATGCTGTCCCACAGAGGAACTGCACACAGATCATAGCTCACACACATATTTAAGAGTTAGTTCTGAATCACTTTTTTAAATTTCTTTAGCTGCACACACTTACTTGAACCACTTATGTTGAGAGTTTTTTCTGAAAGGACTCTGGGACACTGTTTGGATAAAGGTGAAATTTGTGAGTATTCTTGTTTTTGTATATATATGTCTGATTTTTGTGTGGAGTGTTTTTTGCCTCTCCTTTTCTTGCTTTCACTTATGGGTGCTCTCACGTGCCAACAGGGTCTCTGATTCTCTGTGTTAGTGATGCCCTCCTTCAAGGCATTTCCTCTGCAATATTGCTCATGTGTCAGAAATATTATTTAGGTCTTTCTGTCTTCTTTGGAATCATCTGTGGTGCATTCAGTTTGAAACAAGCTGTCTGTATGATATTTTCCTTATTTGCCTCTGTCATACAATGGAGTTGAAGTGTGAAGTAATAAATCCTCTGTCACTCCCTTGTTTGTTCTCACACATTGTCTCTCTTATCTGCCACAGGCTTTTCCAGTCTGCAGAGGCTCTGATGGCTAGAGGCTGTGTGATATGTTTGATATTCGGTTGTTCTTGTACTTTATCCTGTCAACTAAATATCAGACATATTCCTACAGAGTCTGGCGCTGACTTCTGAGCCTTGTTGTACCATGAAGTCAGATGTTTATGTAAATTGTTTTTCTTGTAAACTTTAAAATTTGTATTATCTTTTGCTAAATTTTGTAGACTGTCAATTTAAGGCTTACTTAAACTCCTTCAGTTTAATTGCAATATCTTTAATTAATCGCTGTGAAGCATACATAACTAGTACATAACTAAGCATACATAATTGTCGTTATTGTGGTGCTTTACTGTTGCAAAAAAAGTAAAACAATAACAATGACGTATTAATCATCAAAATGCTCTTTATGTTCTGAATAAAAAAGTAAATAAACGTATCAAGTATCAAGCTCATTCATTCTGTCTCTCAAACACACACACACACCCAGATGCATAGTAGTCATTTAACAAGACTGACAGACGAGGTCTTTTTTTGTTTGCAATAAGATCCAAGTGTACAAGTGTATCCTGCTCCGTGAGCAAACAGGTGTTTTCCCTGCACCATACAAGGTTTGTGACATTAGGAGTCATAAAAAGGCCAAATCTCATAATAGCTTTTCTCTTACTAGTGCAGAGAGAAGTCTGTTTTATTCTCCCTTAAGTCCAAAGTCTCCCTAACTGCTGTTGCTGGGCTTTCTTTTCCAGTAGGATTTTTTTCATCGTCTGTGATTTTATCCATGCAGGACATAAAAAAAGCCTGATGGCATGCTAACATTGTGAGTCATTACAGTTTCCACATCTCTAATTAGGGTCTTGTTGCATCAAACGTAGTGAGCTGAATGTTTTCAGATACTATTTTTATACTTTAATTAATTGATTTTACATAGAGGGAACATGCTTTTGAACTTTTGGCTAATGAAACATCGTCCCTCCCAGTCAACAAATTCTTTATTGTATTATATAATAGTCCATTTTCTATGGAATAATAAGTAACATCCTAATGTGCACAAGCCTGCATGAGCACTCGCTGGAAAATCAATGGCACTGATGTGAGCGTACTTTCTAATCAAATGAGTATTAGAACAATGCAGCCAACAACCGGATTTCATAAAATTATGTATTCACTTTTACTTCAGGAATATAATGTGAACATCTGGCCATTTAGGGTTGCCTCAAGATGTCTCATATTTGAAAAACTACTCTGACAACAATCAAGAAACTAGATAGACAGGTCTGGGTGCACAGATGCCATCTGAGTCATTCTGTTAAAGATGTGAATACATCAGAACAGCACAGAGAGGAAAGACACTGAAGTTAGTGTGTGTGTTACAGCACTAGAGGGCGTCAGGGTTGAGTGTATGACCCCGTGTGTGTCATCTGATCTGTAGTCACATTTGAAGACCAATTTTAGGTTGGATTTTTAACTCCCTGATCGTGTTGGCAATAGTTGCCAAATTTCAAACAAAAAGTGTGTCCTTTGTTTGTAGTCACTGCAGATTCAGTTTTAGCATGAGCTAAAATGAAGTGTGTGCTCACTGAGGAGAGGTTAAGGTTAGAGCAAGCCTCTAGGCAATGAAATAAAAAAGTATACGTTAGTGTGTGTGCATGTGTGTGCAAATGCGTGTGTGTGTGTGTGTGTTATGTCCACATATGGGCATGTTATCTGAGGACTCAGGGTGGTTTATTCAAACAACTTCCAGCACAAAGAAGAAAAGCACTGAAACCCATCCTCCAACACAAAAATAACCTCAGATTTAACAAAGAAGCTCTAAAAATATCATGTCCCTCCCTGCTCCTGACAAAAACAACACAGTGACGCAAAAATATATTATGTCAAAGAGACTCTAAATATAGGAAAATTAAACTCAAGTCCAGTGAATCATGTCAAACCATACCTTTCTGATTCATTAACAATAATATATGAAATTGAATTAAGCAACTGATGTGCATCAGTAAATTTGATCATTAGTCAGTGGTAAAGACAATTACCAAAAACATTCTTAAGATCTCTTTTTAAATACAATAACACCAATAAGAGTGGTGGGAAAAGCACATTTACTCAAGTACTAAGTCAAATATTGACATACTTGGCCATGTGTATTTCCATATTATGCAACATTATACTTCTAATCCACTGCAATTCAGAAGGAAACATTGTACTTTTTACTCCACTACATTTATTTAACATTTATAGATACTCGTTACTTTTAAAAAGTACACTATATGCTCGTATGATACATCCATCCATTGTCAACTGCTTATCCTGCATACAGGGTCGTGGGGGGCTGGAGCCAATCCCAGCTGGCATCGGGTGAAAGATGGGGTACACCCTGGCCAGGTCGCCAGTCCATCGCAGGGCCACACAACCACTCATGCTCACACCTAAGGACAATTTAGGGTCACCAATCAATCTAGCCTGCAAACTCCACACAGAAAGGCCAGGGCAACTGGGGTTTGAACCCACTACCTTCTTGCTGTGAGGCAACAGTGCTAACCACTGCACCACTGTGCCGGCCCCTTGTATGATACAATGCAGTACTAATCAACGCAGTGGCAACATGTCAAAAATTGGCTCCACATTGATGAACTACAACATTAAAACGCACGTATCTTTTAGTGATTAAAAAAATTAGTATTTTATAACACATTTTGAAAAGAGCCATTGTCCATAATGAATACTTTTACTTTTCGATACTTACTTATTCTTAAGTACATTTTGCTGATAATACTTTTGTACCTTTGCTTAAATAACATTTTGAATGAGGACTTTTACTTGTAATGGAGTATTATTACACTGTGGCATTTCTATTTTTATTTAAGTAAATGATCTGAGTACTTCTTCTACCACTGCAATATTGATAATATTAGATTTTATTGATAAAAACAATAAGCTTGGCCTTTATAAAATTAGCTTTGAAATATATGTGCATCTGGATGTTGACCAGAGGGTCAAGGGTTCATACTCCTTCATACACACACAAGCGGCTCCTGTGAAGGACAATAGGCCACTGGCTGGTTGTCCCATCGATGGTGTCCCCAGAGAGATCTACTGATAGGGTCAAATGGCACCCCCTGAGATAAATGTTATCTGAAAGACTGCACACTGTATACTCTAGGGCAATTTCTGTGAAGCAGTAAAAAGAGGGAATGACGAACATTGTAATAATAGTGATTGTGTATGTTTGTGTGCCTGCATACTGTGTGTGCGTGCAGAGAATGGTAACTAATGAGTGGCGGAGAGGTGGACAAATAGCAACGAAGAAAGTAGAAATGAGTGTGGAGATAAAGATGTGCCCCTTCAGTATAAATATCTGAAAGCACAGGGACAGAGCGCATTAGTCCAGGGTGACACTGAAGAGGAGACACACTGAGCCAAAAGGGGGAAGAGGGAGTAGAAAAACAACAAGAGGGTGAATGAAAGCAAGAACTGACAATACAGCAAGGGAAGGTTTTCATAGTGGAAATA
The DNA here is from genome assembly GCA_029875015.1 of Lepomis gibbosus. Taxonomy (NCBI): domain Eukaryota; kingdom Metazoa; phylum Chordata; class Actinopteri; order Centrarchiformes; family Centrarchidae; genus Lepomis; species Lepomis gibbosus. The sequence continues at coordinate 23,734 of JAPMOB010222056.1, read as the reverse complement.
GGTAAGACAACAAAACAATCTGACATTTCTGTCATCTGGTTATAATGTTTTGTGGGTATTTTTTTTAACCTGTGCGCTGCTTTTTTTCAGAAATGGCACACACACCAGGAGCAGCCCTTTTGACTTTACTGTTGTTCCTGAGTGCCAGTGTACCATGTTTTTCTGTGTATAACAGTGGCGAGTGCTTCTTCAACACTAAAGGTACAGAGTGTGTATGTAAATGTATGTTTCTAGTTGGCTTAAATGTGTACAAGTCCAGTGGTAGAAATGCACTTAAACTGTACTTGCATTTTAGTTCTACAGTCATTGTTATAATTATTAATTGCTATTTATTTAAATTAAGATTTGTCATCTAAAACATACGATCAGTTTATGAAATATAGTGCATACTGTTATTATAAACAACTCAACAGTCTAAAGTAGTGAACTAGCTCTACCCAGACCTGCTGCAACATTTAAATGCTGCTGATCAGTAATAATAAAACAAAATTTAACAGCCTGAAAGGCACCTTTCTGTTTAATGAACTAGTAATTTAAGTACATTCTTAATTGGTCACATTTTAAATGCAGGGTTTTACTTGTAAGGGATTATATTAATTAAGTAAAGGTATAGTAAAGAATCAGAGTGACTTTTCTACTGCAGTACATGTCACAATTGCATTTTCAGGGAGCTGTGAACACATGGGGCAGGTGTACGGGATAGGAGAGAGCTGGATAACCAGTGACTGTTACCAGTGTGTCTGCATGGAGCCTTTCGGAGTAGGATGCTGTGACAAGTAAGTTTATTTTAAATTCACAACCACCCATAAGTATTAAGTATTTAAACTTGTTCTTTTTATTATTATTATAATGTATATATAATCTTACTCTGGTCTTCCCTACAGTGGAAATAAACCTGTGGACTATCCAGACTGGTGTGAGATTATCCGCAAACCTGACTCTTGTACTAGTGTTGCAGTGATGAGAGGGAATCGTAAACTACCGTGCCTCTGGGGGAGAGGCCGTCTGAGACCAGCTGCAAGCCAACCATGGAAATCTGACAATGATCCTATATTTTAAGTTCAGTGAATAATGGAGGGAGAAAAAGAAGCAATATAACAATGTGTGATGTTTATTTTGGATTTATCAGCTTAAATAAACACCATGATTTTATTTTATCATGAGGTTTGTGAGAGACTACAGAATTGTATAACAAAACCTGCAAGAATTATCCCTTAATTATGTTTATATGTATAATTTAACAATTGTGTTTTTGATGTTGGCTGTAGATGACTCTGTCTGAATGTCTGGATTGTTTCTGTTCAATGGTTTAAGATTTAAAAAAAAGTGTGTGTAATTTCTGGATTTGTCAAATGTGTAATTTGTCGTTTTTCTATTCATTATACTTATTGAATTGTTCTATTGCGTTCTCGACGAGTGAGTAATATCATACAAAATAGGGAATATGCAGTAAAAACAGAATTTTCTGAAGACGTCAGGTCACTCTAAGTCAAATTCAGAGTATCAAGCACTATTACAGTACATCAAAATTATTTTAATGCACTAATTTATTAAAGTTGTTACATTATTTACAGATCAACATTTATATCCAGATGACATCACCAGAACAGTTTTATCTGTCTTCTGTTCAGCTCAAAAAAAGGTTGGTTCAAATTCACAAATGAAACACAGCTGTACACTTTTAAAGTGCGAAAAAAAACATGCAAAAAGAACATTGGACAGCTCGTTTGCCAATACATTACTGAATTGTGTCGTTTTGCATAATGAATACTTTTAACTTTTGTACTTATGTGTCAATGTTAATACTTTCTTACTTTCAAGTAACTTTTGAAGTATTGCTACTTTTACTTATGTCAAAAATCTGAATATCTCTTCCATCACTGGATTAAGTAATGAATGACCGAATTGACTTTTATTTTGAAAACAGAGCCTTGGCGCATTATTTGTACGTCACGCGGTGGCGCGCTGTGAGTGTCCACTCTTCTGATAGCATGAATGATAGTTGTTTTGACTGGTTGTTTGAAAAATGGTATCTTTGTCCTGAGTTGTTCATGGTTTAAGTTTATAAAAGAGCCACAAAAGGCTGTAAAATGTGGATACTGACACCCCTGCAGCCTGAAGGTAACTTTTTATGTCGCGATTGACACTTTACGCTAGCTTAACACGCAGCTAGCAAGTTACCGCTTTGATCAAGTTGTGTTATTGAGAGTAAAATCTGATGCTAAAGATAAATGTGGTCATAGACTGTTTGTAAAGTCCACGACTTTGGGCAGTGGAGATGATTTGTTTTTTGTTGTGATTATATTGCAACATATGTTTCATTTAAAGAACAAGTCGTGGGCGTGTTTTCGTTTTATGGCAAAGATGCATGTGCAGATTAACGTCAATGTTGCCTAAACTATTGAGATTCAAGAGGTTTATTGTCATGTGCACAGTAAACATACAACGAAAATCTTACTTTGCAAGTAAGTCTCCTTTTTAAAAGATGTGATTATGTCTCTCTATATAAATATGAACTCATTAAAAACAATAAATACAATACACAACAATATCTACAGACTAAGTTACAAAATAAAGTCAGGTGCAGCAAAGTTGGCTAAAGTGGAAACAAAACCTGAGTGCAAAAGGTGAGTCTTTGTGAGTTGTGCTCCAGACAGGGCGAAAGTTAGTAGTAGAAGTGTGAAGAGACTGTGTTGTGTTTGTGTACTGTCTTTGATGGTGTTGTGGGCTCTCTCTGGTTGATGGATTGCTTAAAATTGGGCTCCGAGCAAATTTATATCTGCTGCCCCCTTCACAGGTAACAGCAAAAAGCATAGTCAGTTATTTTCACACATATGTCTCCACTTTTGTGTTATAGTTTGTGAATATGTATAGACACTAGACTGCGTAATGAAGTCAGTCACAGTCAGTGATTTAATGCTTGCTTAGTATTAACCCAAAGAATTACATTTTAGATACAGACAGAAAAATTATTTTGATAATCAATTAATTAATTTGGGAAAGCATTTCAAAATGCTTTTAGCATCTTCACTGTGAGGACCTGGTGGGTTTTTTTGTAAACTGAATTTCTTTGGACTGTTGGCTGGACAAAACAAGACAGTTGAATTGACGATAAGCATTTTTCACTTATAATCGATTCATTGTAAAATTAATGGGCAAATTAATTGATTGAATCATTAGTAGCTTACTGATCTTGGAATTTCATATTTTGCATTTATCTCGTACAATAACTCCTCAGCCAGCAGTAATGCTTTGTGTTTTTGTTTTTCATCAAAAGATTAAATGCAAATTGAACTCAGTTTTGTTCCAACACAAGTCAGCTATATATATTACCACAACATGGTAATATATATATATATATATATATATATATATATATATATCTCAGCCACAGTGGTGTAAAAACAGTGTAATATCAGCTGTGCAGTGGAGTATGTTTACTTTTCCTGTTAATAAAGGTGGCATTGTTTTCTTAATAGACACCAGTTACAGCGCTAAAGCTTGCAAAGAACTTGACATTGCCAGTCATTCATCCATTCCAGCACACACACCGATACAGCTGCCATGCAAGACCAACGGGAGGCTTCAAGGAGCCACAACCACCGCACAATAATAATGTGTTTGTTCATTCAACCTGTATCTGTTTGGCTATCAGATTTGTTTTCCCCAGGGAACATGCCTCCAACCTCTGGTTTAGATTAAATGTTATTTGAAACCATTAAATATCTTACTCAGTAGATTGTGTCATTATTAATATCTGTAAGTGATGAGTCAAATATATTGTGATATGTATTTTGAAAGTATTGGCTCTTGTGCATAGTGAAACAGATTCATTCATGATTGGCACACATAAAAAACAGCACTTATTTTAAGATTATTTTTGAACTTGTCATGTAAGTATATGAGTTTGTAAAACCACAATTGTGTTGTCTATCTGTGATTTTACATTAGAAGTTCAATAATATGCCTCCTGTCATTCACAGTTGAGACCCACTATTTCCTCTCCAGTAAAGATTATGTGGTGGGACGCAAGAACTGTGACATCCTCCTGCCCAACGACCAGTCCATCAGCAGGGCTCATGCTCACCTAACTGCTACTGACCAAGTGAGAGGACAAATGGAAATGAGTATAAACTATAGCTTATATAGTATTTATTGGACTGAATGTGTTAATTTGGTACAGCTGAACTAAGTTCACTGAGCTCATGATATGTAAACTGTCTTTCATGTTAGGGCTTCTGTATGTTCATGATTATGTAAAATACCACAATCAGTAGAATTTATGGATAGTTTTATTAGTTAATTTATGGATAGATAATTTGTGGATAGTTCACAAACCTTTTCAAGTAAAGGTGTCTGGTTGATCTGTTAATGTCTTTACTTTTCTCTGGACAGTTTTCTCATGAACTACAGACAGATTAAAGGTCAAAATGATTCTGTTCCAGTCACTAACATATGGTCGGCTTGGATACAATAGATTGCAATGGTGACAACTTTTCATTGCAAAAACAAAACTTAAAACGACCATAGAAATTACTCAAAGCAGTGCAGCATAATTTATTTGCCCCCTGGTTAATATGCTCAGTTTGTTACAAACACTTAGTACTAAATAAAAACATTTGTTGTCACTTTGTATTGGCGTGTTGAAATGTGCGACATTGACTATTAGTTTGCTTCTGTTTCAGCGCATACAGTTTATAAACTAACTAGTTACATATAGTTACTTATAACCCTTCTAATAATAAACAAGCAGATGAGTAATATGATTTAATTTGGAAAATGTTTGCCTGTGTGATGGCACTTCTGCACACAAGGTTGTGCTATTGCACCAGTCCAACGTAACTAAAAGTGAAACAAACATTGTGGTCACTAACACCGCCCACATGTGCAAAATGGACTACTCAGAGATTTGATATCTACAGTAGTTAGTAGTAGTTTTTATTGTTTGATGCGCATACAATTACCCTGCCCACTTGTAATATATTGGACAGACAGTTGCAGTGGTGGGACAATCTTAAAATACAAAAGTAAAGTTTTGGCCAGTCATGTCTTTGATGGTTAAGTTGGATGTTATTTTAAGACAATGTTTAGCTTCCACCTTTTTCTTTATTGTGTCTAATGGAGATTATTAAACTTGTTGTTCTAACACAAATTTTTCTTTTTGTTTATGTTTATCAAAATCCAATGGTCTGTTCATTGTGTGCCTTTTTATTTATAAATTAATGAACCTACTGTACCATGAGAGAGACTAAAAGTAATTCTCTATCTGTTAATACTTAAAAGAATCTCTATTTCATCTGTAGACAAGCTTGTAGTCCTCTCTGTTTGTTCTTACACTTAAGGTTGAATGGATGGGTTTCTCACTGAGACATGAATAATTGAACAGTAACATGTAGGATGGTTTGTTTGACTGAAGGACAAATTCATGAGTTGCTCTTATGAATATTATTCCTAGACCCTGACTCTAAAAGACACCTCCAAGTACGGTACATTTGTCAACAGCCAGCGTTTGACAGAGAACACACCAGTGAACCTGAATCCAGGCGATAATGTTACATTTGGAGTTTTTGACAGCAAATTCAGGTATGAAACTGAAACTGCACCCGCCAAGTTGATGTTTATATCACAGAAACATGCTTTGGTTTTGATTACTAAGTCTGCAGTTGTCTTTTACTTTTAATTGCACTCACACCTAGTTTTATTTAACCTTGGTTTCAAATAATTCTCCATTTAACTTAAAATTAATATGAATTGTATTCATTCTAAACCTGCTGCATTATGAATCTGCTTCATCTCAGTGTGGACCATCAGAAGCTGCTGGTGTGTTCATCATGTTTGGACAACGATGGCAAGGCGTCACTCTCTCAGGTACTGGTGGCTTTGGGTGGAAAGCTGGCAAACACCTGGACTCTGGACTGCACCCACCTGGCCATGCCCTCTGCTAAAGTCACCGTCAAGGTCAGGACCAGACTTTGTATCCTCATTAGCACACCCTGCAGACGTGTTTGTCCCAGACTATGTGTTGATGTGCTCTCTGTTTTCCTAATTAGACTATTTCTGCCCTGCTGTGCTGTCGTCCCATTGTGAAGCCAGAATTCTTCTCAGAGCTCAGCAAAGCTGCACAACAAAAGCGGCCCCCTCCTAAAGCTGAAAGGTACCATACGGTCCATTATTATGTATACACACATTTACACTAAGGAGGAGCTGAACATCAGTGACCTCACTGAACCAAACATGATCTCATCTGTGCTGTGCGTTGTTTTTTAAGTTTCATCCCTGAGATCGATGAGCCCAGCTTGAATAAAGAGGATGTTAACCTTGGAGCGATTCCTGGTCGCAAACAACTGTTCGCTGGAAAGACATTCATATTCCTCAGTGCCAAACAGGTACGTCTACTGCATTATTTGTGATAACCTAATGTTGTTTTGATACTTGATTTGATAGTTATCCTTGTAAGGGAAGTAAGCACTTGTTTTAGGCTATATAATTGCCCTGCTTTGTTTTTCAGTAATTTGCTTTCAAAATGATGTAAAGTCACTTGCGCTTCATGTTTATAAGCTGCACATCAGTTGCCAGGCAGTCGGCAGCCAGGAGATCCTCTGGGAGACTCACAGTTCCCGTGGAGATCCTGGTTTTTACAAGAGCGCAAGTCATAAATATTTTCCACCACAAATGAGATATTTTCTAGATTAATTATTTTGTTTATAAAATGTAGAATTAATTTCATCAATTCTAAATGTAAATCTACCTCAATGTGTCGTCTCTGCTCCAGACAATAATGTCTGGAGTTTACCAGAGGCCAGAATTTTCTTGTGATATTGGTACATAACAAACAAAAAGGTTTCGATTTAATATGTAGGAAAGCAGACAAATCCTTTGCCTTTTTTAAAATTGTTAACAACAAATCTGTTGAAAGTTGCAAATAATCAACCTAATGACTTAATTGTTTATTATTTATTTTTGTGAATCGTACATTTATGAAAATCTGAACCTAAAGGTGCACTGCAGGGCATGTGCAGGTTATGAAAGCTCATTAGAGACAGCAAACTTATCTGTACCGTCCTGCTTCGTCTTAATGAAACAACCGAATAGAGTGAAGTCTGTTGTCTTGTGTTTGTAAGCATCTCTTATGTAAGATGACTTCTACTCATTCGTCCATATTGACACTGCCAATTTAAAGGGGTTATTTTTTGTTACACTTCTATGTCAAAAAGCACTAAATTTTATTTTTTATCTGCAGAAGAGCAAACTCTGCAGGCTGTAATGTAATATGACCTAATCTTTGGATCCCTGCTTTTAGAAGCCAGCTGAAATGTAAATTGTTGTGATTATTAACACATTATGAGTGACTGTTTTTGCATTTTCCAAGCTTAAAGTTGCAAGATGTACATGAGTAAAACAGCATTATAGAAAATCTCCTGTAACAAATGCTTTAACAATAACTAAAACATGTAAGGATCACTTGCTTGAGCCTTTAATCAGATTAACATTAGAAGAGAGGACCTTCAGCTTTAACTGGGACACAGTTTTTTATTTTTTTTTGTCAGTAGACACACAGGCACTCCGACTGTCTTTCTGATCTGCTGTACAGATAACCAAATAATCATGGTTGTGTAATTGCTGTTCTTCTGTGGTGTTTGCAGCTGAAGCGCCTGAGTGCTGCAGTGAGTTTTGGAGGTGGCATGAGCCAGCTGCTGGAGGAGGGCTCTCTGCCCCGGGACCTGCTGCAGTCTCCACAGAGCTGTGTGGTCGATGCTACAACAGCCAGCTCCCAGGCTTTGCTTCCTTCCTCTACCACAGAGTGGGCAAACTCTGTGAAGAACATTGTTCAAAGGTTTGTCTGAACAGTGTGTTTGAGCGATTTACATGTCAAGGTGAGGATTTGTGAACACTTTAAAAGACTATCTCTGGCATTTCTCCCTTTTCCGCTGACATAGAAAAGGCCTTCGAATCATCACAGAGTCTGAAATTGGTTTGGCTGCCATCCATGCTTCCTGTGACAAGTACTGCAATCCATCCAATCTAACGCTTGATACAGGTGGGTGAGCAGACAAAAGCACTGATTGCATTTTCATTATGTTTTCTTTTATATTTTTATCTTGTATTAACATTTTTTCTTCTTTGATTTGTTTCTTCTTTTGTTTATGTTGACCAGTACCTAACGTGAAACCCAGAATCCCAAGTGCTTCGCTGTCACAGAGGGTGGCGGTGGATGAGACTGTGTTGCCTGCAGCATCTCAGAACATCACAGCTTATGCAGTTAACACAGAGCCATCGCAAGGGTACAGACACACATCTGTTATGTGTTGGCCAGTATACGTTGTCTAATCTCTGCAGTTTTCTGTTTGTTCTAGAAAGCCTGTCTGATTTGTCTTTTTGTTTTTTTCACTTATTTATCAGGACAAAGCCATGTGAAATTACTGGGATGACAGCGGTAGGAGAGACGCCTGAGAAGAAGCAAAACCAGAACGCTGGCCAGCTCTATGGATCCAAACCCGCAGATCAGAAGACGGCCACTCAGTGCGTTGTGGCTGATACAATGAGCTCATGTTTCTACAATGTAGAAAACACAGACTCACAGAGGAAGAAGACCAAACCGACAGGTAGCTGCATGAAAGAGTTAGAGATGCACCGGCCCGTCTTTTTCTCTCCTGGTACAGATTCCAATGCTTAAAGATAAGCAGATACCAATCCAGTTCACTTTGTAATGTTGAATAACAGACACTGTTTCTAGAGCTCCTCTTTAATTGTTCTACAATACTTTTTGACTTTAGTAAATTGTTCCAGACGCTTTGTTAAGTTGTGCTTATACAAATGAAAAAATAGCACTGATTTGGAAAAAGTGTATGATGTGGATCGGTCACGTGTCTCATACCATGCTGATACTTTAAATTAGGTTAGAGTATTAATGCCAATAACAATCTGGTGTATTGAATTGATGCAATCCTAGGATGTATCTGCCTCCATTTTGCAGTTTGTTTCTGTTTTAAACATATCATTGGGTGGCCTACGCAACATCTACCTGACATTGTCATTGTGTGAAATGTGCTTGTTCTGAGATATAACATGTCAATTAGTGAACTTTAAAAGAGTCTGGTAGGCGTTTTTTGTTACTTTTGGAGAGCTAGACTAGCTGTTTACCTGTTTCCGGTCTTTATGCTAAGCTAACTCAGTGCAGGTACAGTGAACTGATTTGAGAGTGGTGCTTCTCATCTACCTCTCAGCACATACTTTCTAAAATATCGACCTATCTCTTGGATTCACTCACGATAGAAGCATCAGCTCAATGTCTGTAATGCTGTAACAAATCGATCAATTAACTTTTCAGGTGAAGGCAGCAGTGGCATTAGGCCCCAGCCATCCCTTCCTAGGACCAATGGTGGCATGAAGATATTCCTACAGAAGCAATCTCCTAAGAAACAACAAATCCCTGCACAGGGCTCCCCCCAGAAACAGTCAGTTCTGTCAAGTTTCTTTCAACCGGTCAACAAGAAAAGGTAAACATCTGCTTCTTAAACACGTTAAAAAAACAGATCAGATCACGTCATTGTTTTTGCGTGTTAGTAGTAATGTAGTGCACTAACTGTACAATAACTATACCTATGGCTGGCAACAATATAAGCTCCCTGGGATCTTGAGGATAATATTTAATCGTTTAATAGTCAAGTTTCCAGCCTCAGCAGATAATTTTTATATCGCAGTGGAAAGAAGAGAAAGTAATGGTACAACTAGAGCTGTACAGTATGCTAGAAAAAGTTGATATACATATAGTATATATTTTTTCATATTTACTTAATAAGATGAAAATCGCAAGAGTACTTAAGCATTTGCACTCCTATGTACAGTTCAGTACAAATCAATGCAGCACAACTAGATTGTTTTGGGTTTTTTATTCCACACAATTGCAGCTGGCTAAATGTCTAGTCTTTCCCGTCTGTTTGTCCCATCATAAAGGCCTTTGGAGGATGAGCTCTCCGCAGTTATGTCTGAGCCAAAACGGCCTGTACTGGAATCATCCCTCAACGTACAGGCACCCAACAACCCTGCAGCAACATCCCAAACTCCACTGGGGTCAGCAGCTGATCTTTTTGTAGGACAGTCGGAAGCTCAGCCAGACAGGGTCTTGCGCGCTATTCAGGAGGGGCCACAGAGCAGAAAGAGGAAGGAGATGGAAGCAGAGATACAGATTGATGAACTGGAGTCTATTATGTCTGAGGATATGGACTGTTTTGATGAGCAGCCCTCAGATAATCGAGGCCAGCAAGAACAGCGAAAAACACCCAGTTTTGCTGCACGGAAACAAAGTTTAAATACTCCGGAGGCTTCAAGCAAGAGGCAACGGGTCCACCTGGAAGAAAAAGTAACCAACAAAAGGCCACAGTTAAGCCTGGAAAGAGAGTCGGGTACCCATAAGGACCACAGCCAAAAATCTGAACATCATATTGTCTCCGTCAAGACAGAGCAGGTCAATCCTTTTGAGTACAGGACAGCTTATCATAAGTCCAGCAAACCTCCAGAAGTGTCATCTGCCAGTACAAGCAAAAACATTGATCCTTTTGAAGACGACGAGGCGTCTTTCATTGAGGTGAGGATTTTATTGTACGTTTGTCAGTGTTCTTTTGTACATCAATTAATTTAGAGAAAAGAAACTGTCAACTGTCTCAGCACACATGATGGCTTTGCTTCTGAGTTTTACATCCAGGTACTGCAGACTTTTCACTCTTTTTGTCCCTGTAGGATTTAGAACGAGTCAGACTAGATAAAGAAGAGACCAAGACCCCTCTGAAACCGGTCACTATCAAACAGGAGGTCCAAGTAAGTCCTTTGAAAAAGCTCTTTCGTTCTCCTTTTGAAAAAGCCCCATTTTCCAGCAGTGATGCTTAATATAGTGATGCCCCCCCCGCACACAGACACACCCCCAAAAAATTTGCCTGTCCAGTTTTCAATGATGGTTGGAGCGGGCCAGGGTTGTTTAATGAACAGATACAAAGTAGATATAAGGCTGGGGAAAGTCGCTGAGTATCTGCCCTTTGCTTGTGTGAGTGTAGGATTTAAAAGCAGCTTAGAGATATTTTAGGTCCAGGCTACTAGAGAATGGTGTCATGTGGCCCAGTGGATTTATGATGACACAGCCTGACACCAACAACAGAGCCTAATGATAGGTCAAAATGTAATTTAGCATCTTATTGTGTAATGATAGCCCAGCCTATAAATTAATCTGCCGATGTTAGCTTATCACAGATATTTCGTATCAGCGTGAATAAGCTGATAAGCAACAAGAAATTGCAGTACAGATTCAGATGTGTTTGAGGTAATTTAGAAATCGTCTCCACATCACAGAGCTGACAAGTTTATTTTTCACAGCTCAGGTATTGTTGTAGGATTCTTAAACTCTCAAATATTCATATTGGTATTAGCCAGAACCCAGTACCGATCAGCGTCTAATGCGGATCAGAAATGTTCCCCCAACATTGGATACCACTCAGGATTCACAGATGATACTGTACACCATGTTGTTGTTTTTGTGTTTACTTTGATATTCCACAACATTAATCTGTGCTACCAAGAATATTAATTAATATCAACTGTCCATCAGACTAAAGTTGACTCCTTCATATTTTGCAGGAGTCAAAGATTGACGAAAACCTTCCTAAAAAGTTGGTGCTAGTAGAGTTTAGATCTCTCACTGTGACCGCACCTCCCAAAACCAAACCACAGAGGATCCAGGACATCAGCAACGCAAAGAACTTCAAATGTTTCCGCAAGGTCAGATTATGATGCAACAGAAACTCACAGTAGAGCCTTGAAACAGATGTAGTGTGCAAATAGTTTATAATATCCAGTGTTTCCCACAGAATGACAGTGTAACTGTGGTGGTAGGGGGGATTGACTATCAGCTAAATACAGTGTGAGAGGAAGTGCTGCATGAATGCACTATGGTGCTCTGCAATCAAATACCATTTTAAATAGGCTTAGTTTAAAAAAAAACAACGAAATCTGTGGCGGTCAGCCTTGATATTGTGGCGGGCCACCACAAATAAATGAACATAAGGGAAACACTGATATCTAATAATAAACAAAGTAGAGAGCTTCCCGTTTGAATGACAAAAATGAACATTTCCATCAGTTTTAAAAAGTAAAAGTTATGACCTTATCCATGGGTAGGGTTAGCCTTTTTCTTACTTGCTTTTCTTGCTTGTGATAGAAGTCACTGTACATATGACAATGCTGCATGTCTAATATGTCGTTATCCTACTTAGACAAGTCTTGCTAGGTTTAAATACTTACGGCCTGTAGAATAATGAATAGATAGGAAATAAGCGGCTTCTTCCATAGATTGTTGTCCTTTAAGTTTCCTTTGTGTGTATGTGACAGACCTGCGTGCCAGGAGCAGGCGGCTCACCACGCATCATTGGAGGTTCTGATCTGCTGGTTCACAACAGGGGCAAGAACACTGATCTGGACGAATGGCTGAAAGATGCAGCAGAGGTACTATTGTCAGTCTTGTCCCTCTTATCCATCTGTGATCTGTCTGAGCTCTGCGTTCATGATTTGAGCATGTGTTTGTTTCAGGAGGAGCGTCAGAGCAGGCGGGACGAGAGTGCCGGAGATGACCTCTTTAGGTAAGAAACTGGGGCTCATTTTCTGTAAGCTGTGTGTGACATTTGCAAGTAAAACAGCTGCTCATTCTTTCATGTCTCATTGATTTTATTCCTCATTAGTAATGAGTTGAAATGTTACTTGTGCTTAAGGCCCGGTCTGTTTGTTACCTGTGTCCTGGAAAAAGAGAGAATATAAAGTAGTATAACTGGGGTAATTATTCATCCCAACTCATCACTACATGTATCTGAAATGTTGGACCTGATCTGAAACGGACTTGTGGAAAACCTCCTCAAACCCATAATTTGACCCAGTCATAAATGTGGTCGACCTAAAAAGACCCTAATAGAGCTTAACAGAGAAAACACCAACACGGCAGCAGCATGATGTGCTATCGATTAACAAGCAGCTGCAGTCCAAAAGCAGCAATATAATGGTAATGTTCAAAGAAAGGATGTCACAGAAAGTTTATATATTTCAAAATGTAATTTATAGAAATAATTGAAAGTCCTTTTTTAATAAATCTCAATTAAATTCCAAAAAGTAATCATTAATAAATTGTTTACTTAGGTAATAACTTGTGTGTTATTTGTTATATATTCTGTTTAAACGCCTTTTGGCGTTTATAGTTTGGCCAGACAGTGATAAATGTGTGTGTGGGTAGCATCCTTTCTGAGGATAGAAAGCTACTATATTTTCCATCTGTTAACTGTTGAATGTGATCTTATTCAAGTGGTTTCTTTTCTCTTGGACAGTTTGGTGATTAAAAACTTTAATTTACACTGTGTCTCTTATACTAGACTTGATTGAACAGTGTAAAGTAAAGATTCTGGCTGTATAGATTATTATCAGGTGTCAGACAACATAATTAACTGAGAATTATGAATATGGGGCCACTGTAGCTTCAGGTTAACCAATCACAACATAGTAATTGTTTTCTCAGAGCAGTTGCCAGGGTGACAGAGGTGATGTAAGCTGGCGCTGCTGCTGCTGCTGCTGCTGCCGCTGCTGCCGCTGCTGCTGCTGCTGCCGCCACCGTGTTTTCTTGGACTAAGCAGAAAAGAGACAGTCTGAGATTGATTTTGTGTGTGTGTCATGGCTGAGCTGTTTGATCACTGAGTCATGCTCGGTCAGTCATGCGTAGCCGGGGAACAGACTCTGCTACTAAGAAAACAATCCGGTATTTTTTTGGTAGGTCTAAACGAAGTTTCCAGACGTGGTTTATAGGAAGCCTGTTTGCTTTAAGCTGAACAAACACTGTCCATGTTTTACAGTGCTTAATTTGGGCTGTTTTTATTGTTTGTTCAAAATGCCTCTAAGGACATTGCGGAATGATGCATGAGGAATGTTAAAAGCCCATCCTGACATGGACAGGCCTATGAGATAAACTATTTTATGTGTGTATGTGTGTCTCTTTAGGTACAACCCCAGCAGACTAACCAAGAGAAGATGAAATACCTTCATGTTAAAGTCCTATGGAGGAAATTTATTTCAAATGCACAGGAAGTATGTGAAACTCAAGAAATCATTTGATAGATTACTCTTTATCTGTTTTCAAGTATAATGTAGATGAATAGCAGAATTGCTTCATAACTGCTAAAATTATCAGAAGCGTTTGTCAGTGTTTTGTTTTGCTGATCTTGCTGTTCTGTCTATAACTATTTTCATATTGTGCGCTACTTAAGCCACTGACAGCAAGCAATGTAACAAAAAAGTCTCATGTTCAGAGTTTTCGCTCAGTTTTTATTTGTCAATAATAAAAAATGCAGCATACAAAACATTAAAAAGTCTTCATTTGTACAAGAGAGCATTATAACTCTACATGTTTAAAGCAGCTATTCCTTCGTTTTGAAGTTAAGACCAAATGTGTTCCCTGGTTTTAGTTATACTACAAACTTTAGGGGGATTTAAGTTGTCGTTTCTTAAACAATCTCCGATGAGCCAACCCTACAGGCACTTTTACAGATCTGAAACTGTTAAGTAGTCATCATGCCAAAACATCTGTGGGCCTTTCTGTGCAGACTGAACCGATCCTGTCTCTTCATATTCAAGGCAAGTGCCATGCATGAGTTGAGAGCTGACTCAGTATTAGGCATTAATTGTACAGTAATAAATGTGTTTTTTCAGGGACAGAAGAGTGACAAAAGGAAAAAGGAGACTCGTCTTTAAAACAGTGTTTTCTCTATTGTTTTATTTTCTACTACAACTAGCGACTTCCTTAGTAAAATCCATTAAAGTCTGTACTAAAATGTAAAGAATATGGATGGACACAGTAAACCCGTCTGTGCTTTCCTAAACAAATAGATTATGCTTGGAGTTGACAGTGGTGGACAGTTGTGTCCGACCAGGATCATATTTTTATCTTTACTTTAAGTCAGTTCCAAACAGGAATGAGTCACCCAGTCTCCTCTGCAGTCTTTGAATGTACTGACTTAAAACTCTTCCCACTTCTGTCCTCATAGCACTTTTATGTCTTCTGCTCAGAGCAGCTGCTGCTAGGCAATGCTTCATGCCTGCATGCATATATTTAATATTTATATCAAAACAATACTCAGAAGTCAGTGAAAAAAGCATCAAGGAATAATTCAGCTGAAATTCAATATAACACAAGTAACAACATTTTCACTAGTTAATTGTTATATGATTACCAAAACTTATACAGCAGTGTTTTAAACTACTTTGTTAGTGGAAAAAGTAATGTGACTACAGTAACATGTTAATAATAATTACCCCCAAAACTGACTCAAGACTACTATATTGTATTGAAGGGGGCAGAAGAAAAATTTCCCTCCACAGGGATCAACGCGTCACATCACAATAAACAAACCATGAGCTGTGCGTGAGCGGCACAAATAAAGATGATGCATATGGCATCACAGTATTGCAGACAGTGTTTACATGACTGAAATGAAGGAAAATATAGTCGAATTGAAGAACAGATTGCTACTTTCAGTGCTCACAACCAGTCTAAATTGTTATTTGGCATTTCACAAGACAATATTGGCTGTTTATTGTGAATATTAGTATTAAAAAATGGAAGAATTTTATATTCACACATCTAGATTTGGGCAATATAAAAAAACAAATAAAAACAAATGAAATTTGCCTAATTGGTGTATCTCAAACAATTGTAGGAGAAGTCTGACTTGGTAATTACTGTGTAGTTTTCAATAAACGAAATTGTGTGCCATGTTTCACAATATCAAGAGAAACCTATTAAGTGAATACACCGATTGACAATAAGTAATTGACATATTGCCGGGTCATGCACACAGGTTGATTGAATAGTTCCATCATAAGGATAGCCACAATATGTTAAAAAACATATTGTTATTATAAAAATACACAGAGGATGCTAACATTTGGTTTGCTGAAAATATAAAAATAATGTATTTTGATGGTATGATTGTAAAAATGGGTATTCTACAAGTATGCTTTTCTGTTTTGTCTATTTCAAAGCTCCATTCTCCCCATGTGTATCTATACGATTTTAGATTGAGATTAGCAGGCACTGACTGACCAATATGACAGGAACATTATCAATGATTGTTGTAATCATGGTGTAAGATACATGTATCTAGTCATAATGTAATTGGGAATTATGTTAAAGGACCATACTGATGTTTTACGTCTTGTTTTATTATTAGTTAAAAAAAATTATTATTATTATTATTATTATTATACAAATCACATTTTACTGCTTAAGAATCCTCTCAGTGAACACCATGACTATCTTTATATTGTCTAAATGTATTGTATTGGAGTAACACAGTTTAAAGCATGGGTCAATTGATTAGAAGTCTTAGAATTCAAAGTTAGCTTATCCAGTGGCAGAAGCATTTAATAATATTTCTGGAAAATCAAACCCAAAAAAGCAAAAATCAACATAAAAAGATGACATTAGTCTCTTGCTATGAAATTTTCTGTTATGAATGCAAATCTAAACAATCTGAAGATGTTCATACTGTTTAGAAATAAATAAAAAAGAAGAAAAATGTCAAACATCAGAATGGTCCTCTAATGGCCAGATCTTTTGCCGGGATACTTGAATCCAAACAGTAAAATTAGCAATGGCTGTCCAAGAATACATTCAGATCCACAAGTGAAACTATTTGCATAGAAACAGGTCAGGTTTATTAGACTTTTCTAAAAAAAATTTGGTGTATGGCTCCAACAACCTGCAAATGCAACTGAACAAAGAATCCTCTTGAGTAAAAAATAAACAAAAGCAAAACATGGTAGGCTCAGAATAATCAGGAACATTAAGATTGCTTATCCATGATTTGAGTGCGTCTACTATTGCAAACACTCAGTGATCGTACCTTTGTAAGACCACAAACTGCTCTGCAAGTCTGTCGCTTACACAACTATAGCTATCAGGTTTATTCAGAATGAGTGGCCTCTTCTTTTGAGCATCCCCTAGTCTAAAAGAAAGAGGCTAAATAAAATAAGACTTAAAAGTGTGATACGACAGCAATTTAAGTGATGTTAGTAAATGGATTGAAAGACACATGGTGAACGAATAAATAACCCTGATGAAAATAAGGTCCCATTCAATTGTGAGGTTAGAGATTAACTAGAAAACATTGGCACACGTTAGCTTGGACTTCTGTGGACTTCTTATGAAGTCAGACAAGACTCTTAAAAGCTGTCTTTTGTTTCTTTAGAAACTAATTAGTGTACATCCATTGTCTTTTTGGTCTCAGAAAGTTGTAAAAATGCCTTAGCTTTGATGAGAAAACACTGCATTATGATTAAAACATTAAAATTAGTTTTCCCCTTCACCTTTTACATCAGTTGGTAAGAGCGCTTTAAATCTGTGTCATGCGACCGACATATATTGCTCTTTTCTCCTTCATGTTGTCAAATGAAGTTATTCCCTCCATTGCTGATGAGCTTCCCTTTCTTCTTGAGTCTCTTCAGCAGACAGGAGGCGATGCCTAAAGCGCCACCCTTCAAAAAGCGAACAAAGTTGTCTCCCGTCAGCGGCCCCATGGCAAACAGACCTGGCTCCTTGATACACTCAAACGTGTAGGGGTGGATGTCAATGGGGTTCTGCTTGCAGGAGATGGGTTTTGTTGGATCATGACCCAAGTACTGGCCCTGACCCTTCAAGAAAAACAAGTTCGGGTTGGTCCCGATCAACACTAGGGCCATGGAAAACTTGAATGCCTTGAGAGAGTTGTTCCCCTGCAGCAAACACTTCATGTCAGACTGGAAGGACACCACGCAGTGTTCAGGGAAACTGGTATAGTCAGGAAACAGGCTGACACTGGCATTACTAGCCATGTTACCTGTGGCAAGTTGAGGCTTTGGGCACATCTTGGCACATACTGAGGAGGCAATACTAACTGCCTGGGGTCTGTTTAAAGCAGAGGGGGGAGCCACGTCTGTGTAGGTCTGAGAGCACATCATGTTGTAGACTTTGTGGTACTCTGGGTAAAGAGTCTTGGGCAACTGTTTAAAGATGAGGTCTGGGTCGTCTACACTCTTACGAAAGACATGCAACACTCTAATGTTGCTGTTACAAGCGCACAGAACTGCATCTGCAGCGCTTAAACCAGCACCTACGATTAAAACTGGATCCGAGTTCATATCCAGTTTTCTCCGGCTTACAGCCAAACCCAGGTCTGAGATACTGTGGAATACAAATGGGAGGTCCTCCCCCTCTACACCCAAACGAACAGGTGAATCGGACGCACCGGTGGCCAGAACTACATTCTCAGCAAATAGAGAGAAGGGGACATGAGTGTCGTTCTGCACCTGCTGGTATCCCCTTACTTCCCAGAGCGCCCCCCCTCCTCCCTTGTTTAGACACTCAACTCCATTTCCCTCAAACCCTTCATTCCCACCATCTCCCACCTCTCCATCTCCTTGATCAGTGTGTCCATTTTCCAGACCTTCTCCCTCGTGCCCCCTGCAGAGTTTCTGGACAGAGGTCACATAGGTGTTGTCAACAAAATTCTTTTGGAGGCCCTTTAGTTTCACATAGTTACGGTAATAGGATGAGATCTCTTCCGGAGTGGCTCTGTCACTGGTTACATCCCTAGAGAGAATAAAGATGATGAGGAACGAGAAGTAGCAGAGTTAAACTGAGTCTTCAGCCATTTATTTACTGTCCTCTTTCAGTACCTGCGTTTCCCATTGGTCAAGTCTCTGTAGTTAACCCCAGGAAGCTCCATCCAGATGCCAAGACTGATAGTCAGCATGGATCCTTCCATAGCCTGGGGAAGAAGGGAAGTGTAGAGGAAAATGCAATGTCAGAGAAGAACAAAAACTAAAATATGGATCATTACAAGCGTGTGGCAGACTAAACTGTGTAACTTACATGCCAAGCACCTCCAGGCGTTGCCCTCCCCAGCACCAGATGTGGGATGTGTTGCTGTTTGTCTCTCCTCCACTGAAGGACAGGTGGAAACTCGTAGCCAAAGTCAGCATTGGGGTGGAGTAGTGTGTCAAAAAGCACAGCCACGGGGTTCCTTGACCTCCCCTCGAGACCTTCACTCAAATATTCCAGATCCTGCGAGGAAAAAAGTCCAAATCATGACACACCTGAGTGGTCTGTCCATATGCAAAGAAATCCAAAGGTGCCTTTACCTGTTCAGTGATAGGTAGGTGCTTGGCCTCCTGCAGCTTCCTGTAGAGTATCGGGTTTGGGTGAACAGTTGCCGTATCTAGGTAGGGCTTGTATCCACTCAGCAGGTAGGACAGACAAATACCCGATGGCCCGTTGCCTAGACCCAGGTTTGGGAAGTTGTGAATTAGCATGTGATACAAGTTAGATTGAGAGGAGGAATGTGTGAAGAATTAGTTAGAGTAACAGTGTGAGACCATTTAAGGCAAGATTTACCTATGATGACTATGGGGACAGTGGGTGGGCGCTCTTGTTGGTGAGTAGTCTCTTCCAGAAGAGGCATGGCTGCAGCCTAGGCCAGAGCCGGCACTGAGGAGGAATTATAGAAATGTGAAGAAAGTTCCAGACATTTCCGTCTATTTAATATTCAACAAAACCCAGAGGCCTATTTGTGCTTTTGCCTCCCCCCATTCCGTGTCAGATTATTTGAACAGGTTCAAACCGGCTTGCTGTCTTTGTGTCTGCCAATGTTGTTGTTGTCTCATGTTAGCTTAGATCCTGTCTCCCCCCACCATCATCAGCTGACTCAGAAACACACACACCAAACGGGGAAAATAAACCTTTATTCATCCTGTTATTGTGCTTCCACACACAGTCATGACCCTCCCTGTCTGTCTGGGCTTCACACACGTGGAAACACCCCGCCACAACACAACGTGACCCCAGCTTTTCTCTTTGCCATCCACACACCCCTTGTCCTATCACACACGGCCCGCGGCGAGCCTAGCCTCTGTTAACCCCAGTGCGCTTCCCAAACAATAGGGAGTTCTAATCAGATTTATGTAGGCTTGGGTCTGTTGTGAAACGTTGCCGTTGAGCATGTGTAGTGTGTGTTTGTGTGTTACGCGACAGTGCCATTGTGTGCCCACCGGGCAGCAAATCCCCCCTGATCACTCCTCCGAGTGGGCCCTAATCCCACTGGCCCTGTTTATGTCTTTACCGCCCCTTTCAACAGGAGCAGGGTGAGAATGTGGTCCTGGCATGCTGACAGACCAGAC
This sequence comes from Lepomis gibbosus, assembly GCA_029875015.1. Taxonomy (NCBI): domain Eukaryota; kingdom Metazoa; phylum Chordata; class Actinopteri; order Centrarchiformes; family Centrarchidae; genus Lepomis; species Lepomis gibbosus. Next base: position 3,502 of record JAPMOB010222056.1, on the reverse strand, counting down.
CATCAGAGCTCCTCCTCCTCTCATACCCCCAGTCAGCCACTGCCGCCACTACCACACACTCACAGATACTCCCGCCAAAACATTACCCACCAGCCACAGCAAACAGTGCCCACTTGCCCCAGTTTCATACTAACCAAAACACTGCCCACACCGCCTTTGTCTTACATCCCAAGACCCTGGCTCACATCCCTAAAAATACCCATGTCTACCTTCTGCCAATACAGTCCGCCTCATTTCACGTGCACCCCTCTCTCCCTCCCTCTGTCTGACCATGTGTCTGTAGGCCAACCAGTTGTCTTTGGTCCTCGGCTTGTTTACCCTTTTCAGTGAAAGCGCTGGGATTCCTCACATTGCCTGCTCTGTTGGGGAATGTCGTGCCCCCTGTTGGCAAGCTGATACTGGTATTTCCATGCCACTGGTCAATTTCTCAAATCCAACAGTGTTTACAGTGAAACATTTGATGTTTTTTTTTTGCTAGAACTTTAACTTTGCACACCCTTAACCCGTACCAAAATGAGTACCTTACAGTATGTCTATTTCAGGGGATCCCATTTAATTCACAAGAATTTAAGATTGTAGTGTTATTTGTGCACTTTTTTCACCAATAAAATAAAGAACAAATTAAAATAACAAGCCTCCCCATATGGTTGACAAAACAGAAGTATGTTGTTCAGTAAGGAAGTTCATTCTAGGCCTTGGGAACAGTATTTATGACAAAACAATCTCAACTAAAAGGTCCATTTACCAACTTTTTGTTGTTTCAGCTGCATCTTAATCAGCAAATGGAACAAGATTATTTAATCACATGTAGTGTCTGTTTGGGATGGTTAGGTTATTATTCATTCCCCTGAACTTGCTAATTTAGGTCTTCCAGCTGTAATCTATCAGCCTGAGAAGCATTATTACTGAGTTTCTATTTCTCATTTTTTGTTTTACACCTCTGTAATAAATTTGGATTTTGGGAGGGATTATGTTGACAAAGTAAGTAAATAATGAGCATAAGTCAGTATGCTTTATTTTCTGTATCTTTGACATTTAATTAAACTCAACCCAATACCAACAGTAAAGTGCATATTTCAGGGAAACCTTGAGAGTTAAAGAAAACAAACTACATCCACTGCTAAAATGTGACATTTATAGAAATGTTGACTTCATTGTTGTGATGTGTTGTACTGTCTTCCTGCCCTTTCGTGTGTGCGTTTTGCAGCATGAGTAGAGTGGACAGACCATACTTTTCTAGAACAGAGTGTAGGCCTGCTGAGTATTGTGGGCTATATATGGAAAACAAATGCAACTTAAACTAAAACGTGTAATGCTCAGTGGGGGCAACAGAATGACACAATTAATGTTTGAAACCATCAACTTTTCTGTCGCTAATTTGGTAACCACGCTTCAACATAGTACTGCTTTTCAGAAATCCTCTTTTTTTTCTTTATACAGGCTCTGAAAGATGCGTTTGGTTTTCACAGGCCTACAACTACAGCCTCATTTAAGCAACTTGGGCTAATTTGCACGGAATAATCTGGAGGTCTGTTGCAAAATTAGGTAGACTTTAGCACCGGATTGTATAAGGCCTATAGGTGGATGATGCTGCAACACAAGCAACTAAAGGAACTGAAAAATGATGTAACTGTATGTTCCCACTCACATAATGCTCATCACCCTCATGGACCCGCAAGCTCAAACCTCCCACTACACTCCTGAGCAGCGGTCCTCGCAGCCTGCATCCAATAAGGCGCAAGGAGCACATGCGACAGCGTCTATGTCACCATCATTGCATGATTTAGGTCAGACACACACTCACGGCCATCCTCAACACTCGGTCAAGAACAGGATATCTTACCGCGTTATGATGTATGTCTCTGTTTGCCAGACGCGTCCTGTTATCACGACCCACGGCAGCGTTTCTAACCGTATAAATAGGCAGACACCGGTGGGAGGACCTATACAACTGTCCGGGCTCTTGCATGAGATAATAAACCAGCCTCTCTCTCGTCATCACACACACACACACACACACACACACACACACACACTTACCTCCGTGTAATTAAATGCGAGTTTATTCAGATCTGCTCAGACTGTAAAGGTGGTGTGAGGAGGTAGCTAGATCTTCTCTGTGTCTTGATTGCAGAGAGTGTTTGTGTGTTTATGTGTCTGTGTGTGTGTGTGTGTGTGTGTGAGAGAGAAAAAAAAACGGGTCTTGCGTTTGCTTTTGTCGTCACATGCGCATCTCACTCTGCCCCAGCAGGCGTGAGCGCGTTCACAGAGAAAGAAGCTCATCAGAGCATCTCCTTCCGCATCCTCACAGCGCCGCCGACACTGCTGTTCACTGAGTGGGCTTAAAGTGGAGGGTTAGTAATGCCTAGGACTTACCAATGCTGTCCTGTATTGTTTCTGCCTGGTCACGTAGAGATAAACAAATAAAGCCCCTGTAATGAGCTCCTGTAAGCTGAGATATGTTTTACATAAAAGTGCTTTTTTGTTTTCCACAATGTCCTGTGACGCAAGAGGAAAGGCTACCCAAATGGAAAAGCGTTCATCATCAGCATAAACATGGCTGACTCAGGCTATCTGAGGGGCAGGGGTGAAAAAATAAAAAGGGCACCAGCTGCAAGGCCATGACCAGCCTGGTCTGGACCTCTACCTGTAGGCTATGCAGGCTAGCCTATAAATAAAATAATTTGAATAAAAACAATTGATAACTCAATCAACTTTTAAATGAAGGCTGAGCTGAATATAGTGTCGGCAACCTTATTTATTTCAAGTTGAAAAACTTCCCTGATCAGTGTCCATAGCCTACTTTGGAAGCACATGAAAACTTTGTGTGCGCAATAACTGAGAGCACCGAGATTTGCGGGCAGAATTTCAGGCGATACTTTCCCGGTGTGTGAAATAGGAAGGAGGCCTCCCCATTAAGAGAGACTGCGCATTTACCCAAGAGCCACAGCAGCATAACTTCACATTTAAATCGCCGACGGGATCGTACAGAATCTGTTAATTCATGTTTTGTGTTCTCCACCACCAGTGTTGGGAAAGTTACTCAGAAATTATAATATATTACTAGTTACTTATTAGGCTACTCCTAAAAAAGTAGCTAATATTATTACTTTACTTATTAGCAGTGTTTGGAATAACGGCGTTTAAAAGAACGGCGTTACGTAACGGCGTTATTTTTTCAGTAACGGGGTAATCTAACTAATTACTTTTCCCGTCGTTACAACGCCGTTAACATGTAATATACTGTGTAATCCGAACGCAGCAGCTGGCTCACACAGCTAGTCAGGAGGTGGGTTAATAACGAGGTAAGCATTGCTTGAAGTGGACCGGTACGCTGCGCTCTCCATATCAAGTTCTCTGGGCGCAACGTGGCGCTCACCTGTTCCCGTTCTCGCCTGCCTGCTAAACTCTGTCGGCGGGGTGAGACGAGAGACAAGAGAAGCTCGGCTGCCTTTCAACCAGCGATTATGTTGGCTAAGGCAGAGTCATGTTTCTTGGTAGC
>JAPMOB010222054.1:0-19467 GCA_029875015.1 Lepomis gibbosus | reverse complement strand
GGTCAGGGAGAAGAAAAAGGAACATGAGGATGAAAAAAAAAAAAGAGTTGTCAGATATCTTGAGGATCAAGAGCAAACATATCAACACGGAAGAGAGATTTTTTACCATTTGAAGATCATTTGATGCAGCTGCATTTGAAGTACTTTGGCTACCTTAAAGAGGGAAGGGATTTATCTAAGGGAGACATTTCAACCCATCACATCAAGGAAGTAGATGGAGCAATTGCAGTAATGCACCCCTACTTATCCTAATTCAACCTTTCAGGGATCACTCAACTGGTGTGATGAGGCTGAACAGATCAGACGTTGGTTTGGGGACTTTTCCCTGCTCTTTTCATAGAGATAAGCAATTTGAGAAATATGTTAGACAATCCATTGTTTGGGGGATGTACTTCAAAGTCACATGAAATGGAGTCAGACTGGACCAGTCAAATGACTAGTGTGCCTCAATCTCCAGTTTTACGCCTCTGCTCCTCCAACGAGCACCAGAAAGGAGAGACACTACAGGCGAGGGAAAGAGAGCAGCATGGAGAAGGAAAAACAAAGTGAGAGACAGAAAGGATGGAGAATAAAAAAAGACACAAGGAAGAAAAAGGCGAGAGGAAGGGAGGAGGGAGAGCTTTATTTAGACAACCTGATAATCTCCCATCTCCAGAGCACATCTATGGATGCCCCCTCACTCCATCAAGCTGCTCATTGTGAAGACAGAGCCAGTGGTGCTGGCTAGCCTGTCGATTTCCCATTATCTCTCTCGCAGAGGGGTCCTGCCTGCCCATACATCAGCGAGCCTGGACATGCAGACTCTCATGGCCATCCATCAGCTGTTACCAACACTGCCACACAACCATGACCCCGGGAATAAAACACTGTTCACTAAAATACGATGCACACTGATCATATCAACATGTTGACTCAAAAAATGACATGTCACTTCTGAGGGAACCTGCTAGTACAGATCTCATTGAGTGATTTACATAATATACTACACTAATAGCACTGTATGTAAAGGCTCTCAGTGTTATTACACTTTTCTCTTCTTTGCTGTTTATTTCAAATCACTATCTTGTTATTAAATTGGTTCTCATTCGTTTTCAGAGGAAAGACCAAGACCATTTGAAATGTAGATGTTTGTGCTTATTGAAGATTTGTAATTTATTGTACTCTCTTCTTACTTTAGTCAATGACTCCAACCAGCGTCTGAAATTAGTTTTTTTCCCCTCACTGGCCACCGTGGAAGGTTATTGAACATTTCTACCAGCCACTCAACTTGTTTGACACTCTTGTAAACACTGAATCAGTGGTACCTGGCCGTAGACATATGGAATATATCATGTAGACTTAATCCTTTACTATTCTTTCCTTAAGAAGTGCTTTTTAAAAATAATATTATCAATATGAAAAAAACCTATCTGTCATGGTGGCAGGGTGACCTGAAATTTTTTACCTGCCACAGCAAACATTTACCCTGTATTTGGCAGGTGCTAATTTCAATCCCTGACTCCAACAGAAGTAATTTAAAAAACAAAACAAAGTGTGTACAGTTTGATCAAAACAACAAATGTGTTACAGTCTTCACATTTGATACTGATAAGGGTGACTGAAATCACTTTGTACTTTACTGCCAACATAGTGACAGCAATACTTTATTATAAGCAACACATACAGTACATATTTTAAGTCCTGGGGAGGGTACGGGCACAAACTGGTATTTAACCAGTCCATTTTTTTAACCCTCTTCAATTACAGTGAAGAGGGTTAAGAAAATTCCATTTGCAAGGAACACATCTTAACTTCACAACATATTCACTTGCAAACATTCACATACAGTCTTTGTGTGGTTTCTCCATAAATACCAGCACAATCTTTTACTTCAACCGACAACTGTAAAATTAAGGGCAGAAACTGACAAAGCAGAAGAGAAGATTGAAACACATGAGACATTGTAGAGAGTGCTACAACAGAACAAACAATGCTTTCCACTGGCATGTATCAGATATCTAAGACGGTAGATCCTGACACACTGGACGTTCTGACCAACAGTACTGGTTCATGTCGTTCATGAGTCAGAACAAATTCCCTCCTATTGGACTGAATCATAGCTTGTATTGCTGTTGCCCCATTCCCATCAATTTTACTGGTGATACTGTTCCTCACCATTACCAAAAGAGCTGACTGTTTATCACTGGTATGGGCAGTCACATCAGTAGTAGGGTTCTCTACTTACATTTAGCTTGTAGGGCATGGACTCAAAATAGATTGAGGTTGCTGAGATCCTCTTCACATCGGACATGTAGCCATGAGTAAGACTGGGCATCAAAAAGAAATATGTGGTCAGTCAAATGTGCAGGAAAAAAAGGAGATATAAAATGCATGTCAGTAGCCAAATTTAAGCAAACATTTGAAATGTTACAAAGAAAGAAAATTGGATGCTAGCAAATGACATAAGCAAGCCCATATGAAAGTGACTGTATAGAGCGGTGCTAACAAAAGAGCAAAGCACCTGCAGGACCGACACGCCTATCTCTATAAAGAACCTGCAGAGGTTGGAGACGTCTCCCCTTTCAACATTACTAAAGTATTAGACAAGATGGCCCAGTAAACTGTTGTTTATAAAATAGTTGTCCTGTTGTTTGCTTAACAGACATTAATCATTCTCAAAACTAAGCTAACCCCCCTCAAAGCTATCAGACCTGAGGAATCTCAGACAGCAGAGTTTCAGTTGAGAGAAAATACTGTGATTAAGGTTATAAGTAAAAAAGTATTGAAGTTAGAAATTCCAGTCTCGTGACCACACTATAGGCTACAGCGTACTTTCAACAGAAGTTGCCAGTATAAGCTACTTTACGCTGTGGCTGTAAAACCGAGCAGAAGAAGTGGAAGTTGAGAAACAAAAGTAGCTAGAAACAAAACCAGTTTTCTCCAAACCACCAATAAACTCCAAATCGACTGAAGAAAAAAACAAAACTAGTCACCTTGGCCATCTATAAGAGAAAAATGGAGAGGGGCCTTCAGGAATTCCCTAATCTCATCCTCCTCTCAGAGCGGAAACAGCTGATCAGTCGTGAGTTAAATTTTACATCAGAACTTCTTTTAAAAAGGTTTTTCCTCTTGGTGTTAACTATTTTTCAATCGAGCATAAAAACCTTTCTGCATAACTGAAGAGGTTTGTTTGAATTTTGACGTTTCTATCAACCTTTTCTAATGCAATATTTCAAAATGCACACAAAAATAAACTGATGGAAACACAGCTACCGATTCTTAACGTCCTTCAAATGACATATAGTGTTGACCAACATAGAAACAGGGACACCTTAGAATATTGTAACAGAAGAAAATAAGTGACAGGCAGAGGACTAACAATAAAATAAAAAAGCAGTGACTACTGACTGTCCTCCGTCGGGCAGGTCCAGGCCCATGATGCGGTCATGGGGGTTCAGCACAGCGGTGTAGACGGCAAAGTTAGCGGGAGAGCCAGAGTACGGCTGGACGTTGACACCCCACAGAGCTGGGTCCAGGTCAAAGGCGTCAAGGGCTCGTTTCTCACACAGCAACTCAATTTGGTCAACCACTTCTGCTCCACCATAGTATCTGAGGGCAGTGTTGGAAAAAAATTAAAGACACTCTTAGACCATTCACTTATAGATTCATCTCTCCTGCAAATAACCTTCTGGATTCAGCTCCAATAGTAATTAAATTCAAACCCGCAATAATGATTTCGGCCACCAGAAAAATGTTATGAGCACAACATTTACATATCATCCCATTTTAAGTTGATATGGTGGGCTTGTTAGAACATAGTTTCTTATTTATACATTAAGTGTTTGGGGAGCAACATTATCACTCATTCAGAGTCGTGTTTCTGGCCTCTACCAGCTCCTGAGGGATATGTTTAGCTTAACTGTTCCAACATGTTCACCAGCTAGTTGCTAACTTTGTCTGTCTGCCGTTTGGTGCTGAGCTGGAAATGATTCTATGAGAGACGTGAGCTGAATGTTACTATAAAGCTCTGTAAAGCCATGAGGAGCTGCAAATCCGGGTGATAATTCTCTGTAGGTTCACTACAAGCCCCTTTCACATTGTCATTTGATAAATTGTTATTATAAAAAACTGGTTATAGTTGCTTTCAGACAATATCAGCAGTGCCTGTTCCCAATCATGAATTTGCCAAAAATGGCACTGTTGGTCACAAAAACCTTTTCAGAGGAATTACAGATGAAACAGCAACAGGTGACAACTGTACAAACCACTCATTCAATGAGGTCATCCTTTTGTTTCATTACATTAAAGTGTAAAACAGCAGATGAGTAGGATGTGGGGGGAAAAAATTAAAATTAAAAACACAGTGGGAGGGAGATTAATAGTAGGCTTGTATTCCAGGAATCAAAGGCATAAAATAAGAACTATTTCAAAACATGTCAGTTCTCTGTTTGCTGCTGATAAATGTGAATTATCTGAGGGAAATAACAGAAAATATGAAAACTGAAAATAGAAAACTATCAGCCTGGGCACTAAATTCTTCCAATGTATCCCCCCAGGAACTTTCTTTGGCAAGGCAGAGGCTGTGGATTACTTGCTGTGTGGTTGGCATGTATTATTATAGGGCAAGCTAGAGAACACAGAAAAAATCAGTGTCTATGTGTGTGTTTATGTGTTCATTTCTGCAACAAATATCCTAAAGCAAAGAATATCGACAGTGTTAATAAGCTGGGTGTGACTGAATGAACACACTCACCTTCTCCCTGGGTAGCCTTCAGAGTATTTGTTGTTCAGACAGGAGCCCAGAGCTTCCAAAGCTGCTCGACTGCAGAAATTCTGTGGTGAGAACACACACACACACACACACACACACACACACACACACACACACACACATACACACTCCGATCAATGGCACAAGTGGACAGAAGGGACAAGGACCGCAAATTAAAGTCTGTTAAGTGATAGTGAGAAATCCCCCTCCAGCTAAAGACAATCACTACAGTATTGAACCTCTGGACTTCCATAGACTAACACTGCATTTCACAATGCTTATCGCCTCGCGGCTGGAGGACACAAGATAATGTAATAAACTTTTCTGCACATGCTGAGATACATTGGTGTGGATATTTTTAATGATTTTGCAATGCATTTTTCAAGAAAAACAAATTTGCTGCTATGTATGGTTTGCTGCTAAAGGGATAATTATTCCCCAAAAGTGAATCTTTATATCTTGTCTGTGTGCAGGAAGATAGAAAAAAAAACAAAACTTGTCAAATACTTCTGTTTAACATAAAATGTACCAGTTACTGATATTGGACTTATTCACAGACACATTTTATTAGCTTGATTTCAGATTTCATTCCTTTAAGTTATTTTAGTGAATTTCTTTATACTATATTGACTTCAGTAGGGTTAAAACAATTAAAATCTCGCTACTAAATTACAATACTACTTTTTTGATTCCCATAAAGCTACAACAATTAGTTGATTAAAGAGTAGAATTGGGTATTGTTTTTTATGTGTTTCTTTTTTACGATTCCGTTGCCAAATCGATACTTAAAGAAAAAAAGGCATTAATAAAAAAAAATATTTAAAATATAACTAACTTTTTGTCGATTGAGCTGAAAAAAGTTTAATCGACAAATTTAAGTGGCACCGAAAAGAGATACCACAATTTGCATTGCGTCCATAATTCGGTCCGAAAGAAACTGGTACCGGGTTTCGGTACCTAACCCTATTAATCAGTTGTTCGAAGGCTATTTTGATTAATATTTTTTTATTTATTCATTCTTAGCAAAACTACCAAACATTCTTTTGCTCTAGCTTCTCAAATGTGAAGATTTTCAGTTTGTTTGCGTTATGTGATAATAAAAGTGAAGATCTTTGGGTTTTGGATTATTGGTTGGAAAAACAAGCAATATCTGCACTTATAATATCCTGCCCTACGACTGAACCCCAAGACACACCTCTCCCCACAGGTAGTGTACATCTTCACAGTATTGGACATTACACAAAATGTTTAAGGAAAGTATACAAGAAAAAGCCATGTTAATTTAAAGATGCTAAAAAGAAGTAAACCTACTGCTGTATGTAAAATATACAGCACTAGGTATACTAGGGTTGGGCACTATGGCTTAGCGAAGACCACTGAAACACTGTATAAGGTCACACACACACGTCTCCACTCTGTCTGTTGTTCAGGTGATGTGTGTGGTTATGCTAATGCTTCACCTAGCCAAGAGGAGATCAAGGGAGATAACAGCTCCAGTAACAGCTTTGTGCTGCGTCCGTCTGTCATGCCAATGACTGTGCATATATTAAAAAAGGAATTGCATTTGCTTCTCAGAGTCTTTAAGTGTGTGTGTGTGTGTGTGTCTGTGTTTAATATGTCTTTTCATTCATTCCTTCCCTGCCTGAGTTGTACTGTGATGTGCCTTGCAGAGTGAGGTGGGGGGGAGGCGGAATGAAGATATCAGCTTTATCTCACACTACAGCGGCCAGGCTTTGTGTAGAGAGAGGGCTGATATACTCCACTGAACAACTACTGTAGCGAAGAAAAAACAGGCGGGGATCGAAAGAACACCACAAGACAAAACCTTGTCTGTTCTTTTGAATAGTAAAATTTCACACCATCCAACCTTGGAATGAAAACAAAGTTACCCAAATGTTTCTGTAACAACTGAGCTATTCTGCTAACATTTTCAAGAAGCCACGTTTGAATGATCTGATGTGAAATCACTTGTCAGAGTTTATGATATCTGTTTTATCATGTTTGAGCCAGAAGGTTGCAGTTTCTCTGGCCTAGCAAGCCAATAAAAACACTTAAAAACAGCAAATTTACTCCTATAAAATATTAAAAAATACAAAGACAAACCAATTTAGGAATAAATTAGCAAAAATGTTTTTTCAGTGTATGGCTTTTATGCAAATATGTATATAATTTAGGGGTGGTGATGGAACAATGGATAAGATATAACCCCTTGTTGCTCCAGAGGCGTGCAAACCTCTGACTTATACAGCAATTCTAAGTTGCTTTGGATAAAGCATCAGCTAAATGACGTAAAATCTAAAATAACGTGTTGTACTTTATGTGCTTTGCTACATTTATGTACAGTATGAGGCTTGATAAAACACTGGTACAGGCTTTCTGTTAATGCTGCCAGCAGTAATATGAAAAACCCCCAAAACAGAATAGATATCCATGAGCTAGCAAGTCTATTCATTCATTCATTTTGCAAAAAAAATTAATCAGAGGTGATGAAGCATTTTCAGCTTCCTTCACTGCCAACATATAGGGGATGTGCTTGCAGCTCTTACAGGCGTGACTGTCTTTCTTTAAAAATCAAGTCAATCAAGTCAAGTCAACACAAGAATTCTATAGGATGGGTCTTTGTCTTCTACTAAAAGGCTGCCTGAATGACAACCCTTTTACTATAATTCAAACTATCTGCCAGCATGTAAATTCCAAGCCAGCGTCTTTAAAAGGCACTGACCAATGATGTCCTTGACTGACCAATCAAGAGGTTCAAGGAAATGCATTAGTGTGCCGAGGCTATCTGGTAATCATCTTTCATTTCCATCATTTCCTACGTAGGTTTATAATCAGGCTTGAGAACGTCTTATGTCATCCCCATTTCTTTTGCATCCAATTCTTTCCATCTCTCACCACTGTAAAGAAAAAAGAACAACAGATGCAGATGACTTAAGAGATTGAAGTAAGAAAGATTTTTGACTATGAGGTAATTGCGGAAACACAAACTTGATTTCAACAGCATGACCTTGAGATAAGAGTGTGGCATTATATATACACCTGACTACTGGGTGAAATGTTCAACCCACTTGCAACATTTTGTTTTTCCAAGTTTTAAAGTTTAAGATGCACAAATACTTTTTAGTAGAGAAAAGAAGAAAGAGTGCACACGCAACCCCAGCTGTCATTAATTCATTAATCACAGCTGTCATTAAAAGAAAGTGTCACGGGATCCAAGTAAAATAGAGAACTTAAGACTCACTATGATCTGAACACCCCCACTGTCAGCAAGTCTGAATTGGTCATATCGGAACTTCAGATCTCCAGAGTAGGTGACTTACTGACTGAGCTACTGGTGAGAGGCTGTTTCCACACACCTTCACGAGTTGAGGTAGTGACATCACATGTGCCAGACCCAGATAGTTTTGTCAGTTTATAATTAAAATGCTTATAACAGTCAAGATGTTGGTGAAAAAAATTCTACAAAATCAAACACCATTCTGTTGGTTTTGGGTGTCTTAATAATTCTGATGGCATTTGATTCAAAACTGAGCAAACAAGAAAATGTTGGACATATTGTACAAGTTATAGCAAGATACTGAACATTAATGAATTCACCATTTGATGGATTTAAAAACCCTTTGTAAGACATGAAGTCGGCTATCTAGAGAATGTCTGTGTTGATTTTGGTAACGGTTGAAGAAAGACTTGTGGGCATATAGATGTTAACTGATTTAGCATATTTTGAAAGATATACAGTGACTGACTTCTACATTGACCATAGATTGCAGTAAGGCAAACGTTTGTCACATGTCAGTGGATGCGCAGAAAAATTTTCAGCTCTCTAGGACGCAGGGCGATTTTCTTAGATTTTTGGAAGAAAGATCCCTAAAAACATCATTCATATCTGAGAAAGATGTTTTACCTCAGATGCAATGAGCTCCAAGCCGCGGCTCTGCCTGTCCTTTTCCTTTTGCAGCAGATCCCACATCTCTGGGTCGTCCTGAGCAAGGCTTTCTTGGCCCGTCCATGGACGATCTTCATCCACAGTGTGAGTGGCGGCGGCGTGAGATTGCTGGCCGCGGACACAGACACGAACTTGGGCTCGCTGGCACAGCGGCTGTGGGCAGAAGAGAAGTTGTTGGGGTTGTTGAGTTGTTACTCATTTGGCAGACGCTTTTATCCAAAGTGACTTACATTTGAGGAACAACATACAAGCATCGACAGAGCATCAAATACAGATCTACAATTGACAATACATACTAGTAAGAGGAGCAATAAATACCAGTAAGAGCTCATAGTACATATCACATTAATGGGGTAAATAACTAGGGAAAGAAGTTAGAGTTAACAAAACGTGCAATCAATACAAGATAACTGTAGGTGATAGAAGAAGAAGAGCACAGGAAGTGCTTATTAGAGGTTAGGAGTTAGGGGTGTTAAGAGGAAGTGTTCTCGGAAGAGATGAGTTTTCAAGAGCTTATTGAAGTTAGAGAGGGACGCCCCTGCTCTGATGACGTGTGGTAACTCGTTCCACCATCGTGGTGTCACGGATGAGAACAGCCGGGACTGGTATTGTTTTGTGTGAAAGGATGGCAGAGCCAGGCGGCGTTTGTTGGATTAGCGTAGTGGCCGAGAAGGAACGTACGTTTGTATTATGGAGTTTAGGTAGATGGGTGCAGACCCAGTAGTCACTCTGTATGCAAGCATTAGTGACTTGAATTTGATTCTAGAGGCCACGGGGAGCCAGTGCGCTGTTGCGTTCTGAACCATTTGTAAGGGTTTCACCACACAAGCTGGAAGACCTGCTAGGAAGGCATTGCAATAGTCGAGGCGAGAGATAACCATGGCCTGTACCAGAAGCTGGGTGGAGTACTGAGTGAGGTAGGGCCTGATTTTCCTTGTATTGTATAGAGCAAGGCGGCATGACCGAGAGACAGCAGCAACATGGTCTGAAAAGGACAGCTGGTCATCAATCATGACAGCAAAGTTTCTCACCACCTTGGCTGGAGTGATGGTCGAGGAGTCAATTTCTTATTGACAGGGGAGATTCAGAGAAAGAAAAAAAATAATTGAGATTATATTTTGTTAGTAATATAACAGTTATGGTGAACCCATTTTCGAACACTGGGTCATTGCACTATATTGGGTCACGTAGGGGTCTGCAACCAAAAGCAACCAAAATTTTCCATACGCACCTGCAGATTTTACTATTTACCCAATCTCTTACTGCACTGCAGATGACTATAGCTTTAACAGAAGTACTGAAGATGAGCACTTTTATTTATTTATTTTTTAATGTAGGTGGGTAAAGGAGGAAAAATGGAAAAAAAAATGGTATTTGAATTCTATTATCTATTAAGATTAAACTAGTTGGGGCCACAGAACATGATAAAACAATATTTTCCCACAGAATATATTTGATCATATTACATATTTGATGTAACAGCCTGATTTGTCCTATATAAATAAGGAGAAATTTCAAGTCCCCTCCTCTGTTCCTCATACTCTAATGTGTAGCCTGGTATAATTAGAAACTGGCATGTTTGCGTGTTATCAATAATCAGCATGGTTGTTCAATTATGCCTCTATCAGCACTTCCACAAACTGAAGGACTGACTTTTACAGCCTCAGTGTACCGAAGGAGGCATATAGAGAACAGACTCAGCACTTCCTGCTTATCTAATCTGGACTGGAGCTGGCGAGTTCTCCTCCTGCTGCTGCTGCAATGCCTGATCATGCAAGTGTGCAGAGTCCATACAATTTTCACTGTTTCTGTTTTTTTTTCTAAGTTAAACATGAATCTTATATACTGGGTATAATCCAGGTTCATCTATGCACTATGCCTCTGATATATTATCTTAAATTGCTGGCTCCAGTAGTAGCATCTTTGCATAGATAATATAAAACCTTTGGTAGCATCAAATTATTGTCATGTATTAAAGCTGTATGTGAGCCCTTCAGTGCATAAGTCCCATTTAAAAACCTCAATCAACAGGAAGACATTCATCAACATTGTGTGAGAGAAAACTAAGAGGTTAAAAAAATCCCTGACATGTTGATTGCACTCAGAACAAACTGGCTTTCTTCCATCATTTAATCAACAATATGATGATGACTGTGTTCAGCTCAATCCCACAACTGCCAACATATAGTTATCATCTGTACAGGTGTCCCTTTAATAGCACCATTAAAAAGCAATTAACATAATGCTCAAGACTGGTTAAGGACAGCCATAGGAAAGAAAATGTGGTGGGTATGTAGTCTTTTTGTAGTTGCTTTTTTGCATTGTGAATCTAGCAAAAGAAATCAACTCTGTAGTTTTGTAACACCTTTTTCAGACGAAAATCTTTATAATTTTAATGTTGGGCAGAAATGATAAAAGTTGCACCAAATGGAAATCTTCTTTGTAGACCAGCAGCACCTTTTTATTTAGAAATTTGTTTGAGTGATAATGACAGAAGGTCCTGTAAGCGGGTGCAGTTTTGGAGAAAATGTTAGTCATAATAAATAGTCATTGTTTTATTAAGAACACACAATTGAATGAACCTCAGAAAGGATAGCCAGTGCTTACGTTGGTGCTAATGTGGATCTGAAGAAATAAAGAATTTTGCATTAAAGAAAAGTTAAAAATGTTAAGCAAACCTCATACTTTAAAAAAAACTTGGAATCAGACAAAAGAAACTGCGATCGGTGCATCTATTCTTCTCTGCAATGCAAAAATGACCAACCGTAGTCTTATAATGCAACAGTTAACAAGAACCCTTTATCCTTAACAGCAGCTTGCAGATATAGTTTATCTACTCCATCGCTGTTCAGCCCATCCTCTCTACTCCGCCTCTTCATCTGCTCGCCGGGGTGGCAGAGGGGACAGTGGTGACACCAGGGGAGACGTCTGGCACATTAATGACCGATCGCTAACTGTCTCTACTATGGCCTTCTGTCACCAGTGGCAGTGGTGATTGTGGAAAAGGAGAGAGGCCCTCCCCTCTGGGTTCTGGAAGAGGTGAGGGCCTAGGGAGACAGGTCAGGCTGCTTCTGAGGACGCGTTTCTTGCAGAGAAATCACACGGGTCATTAAATCTTGACAGGAACTGTCCTTTGCTGTCTGCGTTTCTGCTGGGACATACCAAGGCCGAGGAAAGCAGTGGCAGAGAAACCAAATACAAGTCAACGCTGCTATGGTTATAGCAGTACTGACAACTGCAAAACAGACAAGGGTGCATCTCCCTCCTCCGTCACCCCTGCTTTCCTTTTCCCACCCTTGTCCTGTTCCCGACATGTCACAAACGCTGCTAAGCAAGCTCAGCCTAGTAGCACTTGTGTGGCGTTTTTATTAGTTCATCTTGTCATCAATATCACTTCCATAGCGTCCAAACGGGACAGCGTGAGCCTAAACAAACAACACACAGGTCAGTCCCTGTGGTCTGCCCCTCCACTTTCCTGCCTCATTTACCAGCCCTGATCATAAAGGGAGATTAATTAATAAACACAGGGTAAACTGATCCAAGAAAAAGTGAGAGCCGGGATACAAGCACCAAATATGTCACAGCGGCACTATTTTTAGGTTGCAGATGACACCGTCGTTTGAAGGTGAACTTGATGAAAACTCTGCTGTGAGAAAAGAGGTGGGATATGCCACATCAACCTGGGTGCCGAGCACGAAATAATGGCAGTCACAGATGTGCTGCATCTGCATGACATTGATAAGGTAATTGTTGGCCGTTTACCATTCATGAACAAACATCTGTGTCTAAAGACCAATGACAGAGAAGAAGAAAATCATTTCATTAATCCTAGTTTCGTTATATTTTGCCCATTTCCTGAAGCAGCTCCTGAGGCAAGTCAATTTTACAGATGACTGCTGTCCATCAGCGACTAGGCTATGCCAAAGAACAATCAACACGGTAACAGAAGAAAAACAGAAGGGACATGAGAGGAGAAACAGTGGAGAAAAGAAAGATATAAGGTTAGAAAGAAGAAGTGTCAATAGGGCAGCTGCATCCGTCAGTCTGACACGCAGTTGCCTTGCTTTCCCTGTCACTGACTAATAGCAGGGCTGTCCGTTACA
Organism: Lepomis gibbosus; assembly: GCA_029875015.1. NCBI lineage: Eukaryota > Metazoa > Chordata > Actinopteri > Centrarchiformes > Centrarchidae > Lepomis > Lepomis gibbosus. The sequence continues at coordinate 6,668 of JAPMOB010222054.1, read as the reverse complement.
AATTGCCCTGTGATTCAGTCTGGATAACACTAGACTGAGAAATCTGGATGGGGTGAAGAAGCGTGAAGGGACGGAGGCAGAGTCCAGTGCGACTCCACTCTATTCAGGTCAAAGGGATGTCAGGGTGACAATCAGAGACTTAAGTGATGCCGGCAACAAAACCAATCTTCAGAAGGTGTAGGCAGCGGAACGATACATTTATGGTGTAATCGTTCCACAACACTTCTTGTGGTAGTGAAGATGATGGCGAAAGAGCTCTATACTGGACTTCCTGGTGCCTCAGGGAGTCTAGGTGCACGCTGTGTATTGTACTCTTGACAGTCTGGGTCAAGCCTGAGTCGTGGCATTTCTTGCGTCTGTGCCCACATCTGTCACCTTGTCCCAGCACAATGTACATTCTGTTAAATCAAAAATAGAAATACTTACATTTCCTGCATTATATAATCTTGTTCAAAAAACTTTATTTTAATAATGAGTTGATTAGGGGTGGGAATCTCTAAACCTTCTGAATCTCTGGGCACCTCACGATTTGATTATGATTTAGAGGACTGCGATTCGATTATAAAATGATTATCGATGCATCATGATGCAATTTTTTTCTCTGCAGGATCCCTGGATAATTACTAAGTATTTAATTTCCACATAAAAATCCAAAAGAAGCATCTTCTAATTAGCTAAAAAGGACTAGTTTGCATCCCTAATTTACTTTATTAACCTCAGCTCTATGGACCCTCATTTCTTTAACATTCAGACTCCTCTGAAAACGTAAATATAAAGTTAATTATCAGGATGTACAGTATGTGTACAGGACAGAGCTGTACACCAGTTTAGTCTAAGCTTTTACCTGATGTTTTCAACCCTTGACTAGTAGGTTAGTAATTAATGACAGCTAGGATTGCGCATCCACGCATCAATATCGACTACCAGCTAGTGATGTGCGATACCACTAAATTCCTATACCTTCCAACACCAAGTAATAGCCAGGTAGATATCGCTGATACCAATACTTTTTACATATTTTATTTCTAGTTTAATGTGACCTCCCCCCTCCCTCCCCCATCCCGTTTCTGTATTTAGGAGAGAAATAAGGAGTAGGCTGTAGCCTTACCAATTCAATATGACAAGACATCAAACAACTGTCATATTCTTTAATTATAATAAAAATATCCTGCTCAGAACTGCCGCTTTATAACATCATCCTATTATTGTGACAGACTTAATCCCAGATGTTTAGCGAATTTTGCAGTGTTGCCAAAGTATTTCACTGTCTTTGCACACACATCACACAGAGCAACATTACCTACACAGCTAAAATACAGACAGACTGGACAGTAAGCCAGAGTCTGTATTCAATCGCGGGAAATGTAAAGGCTGCAGCGGCTCATTTCAAAGAAGCTCCGTCACAGAGCCCTAGCACAAGCATGACTTTGATAGGTGGAAGGAAAAGTAGTTCCCATCAACAGAGTACAAATTAGACCATCCTTGTGACAGTAGGATACTTAGAATTAAACACATACTCACTTCAAATGACGAAAAATGTTTAGATATCGATCTCTGTTTCCTGCTCTAGGAGTATTGATCCTAGAGCAGGAAACATTGTTATCAGAAATATCGATACTTTACTGTGACCTACACTGCACATTTACTACCAGACTGAAACTTATTGCTAATATTTTTCTCCGCTAACTTTCAATGTCATGTTCCGCTACTGGCTTTATCTCACTCGCTCGGCCTCACACAGGATACGCAGGGAGCTGCTGAGCGTCGAGTGTTATCATGGCAGTGTGAGAGTTAAATCATCACTTGCGCACTGATGTTAATGATTGTGTGACATTTTAGTGGGGTGGTTAATCATTCTGCAGGAGAACATTCTCTATATGCGCTTCACATAAAGTCCGGGCGCTGCACTTTTGCGAGTTCCACCTTTTGTGTTCTGTCACATTATGTTATCAATTAACATTTAAATAATTGATTTTTTGACATTTGTTAATAGATTCATAATTTTACATGGCCGCATCGCGATGCATCTAAAAATCGATTATTTCTCCCGCCCCTAGAGTTTATGCCACAATGGATATTAAGAGTATTGTAACAGCGATAGGAGGATAGGAGTCCATTGCGACTGCACTTTATTCGATCAAAGGGAGGCCAGAGACTTCTTCAATCTTTAGGAGGTGTTTTAACAATGCTTTTACACCACAGTGGATATTACAGTATTAACAGCTAATAAAAGAAGAGAAAATCATGTTTTCAATACACTCTTTTCTTTCTATAAGAAAACAGAAAGGGCTGTCTCTCAGGTATAGGAAACTTCACTAAACTAAAGTTGAAAATAGTAAAACTGCCTGGTATAATTTCCCATAGCTCAATGTGACCATTCTTAAAAATAGTTAAATATTCAGTTTACAATGTCATAAGACAGAAACAGCAAATCTTCACATTTCAGAAGTCTTAGAAAAACACTGGTTAGTAAAAAGATAATTTGTATGCAGTTATCCTTTCAAAAAAAATAGAATAAAAATCACTGACACACTCTACAAGTGTTTTATTTGTAGGTGTGCAATGGATCACAAAAGTCATGGCTTGCATCATATCATGATTTGGAGTCACAGATCCAATCATTTTTCAGATCAGGAAAAAAAACAAAAAAGTTTGCACTAAACATTTAGTGTGTCAGTGGCATCTAGTTGTAAGGATTGTGAATTGCATAGTGTCACTGCTCACTCATCCCTTTGCAAGCGTACGAGAAACTATGGTGGCCGACAAGCTCTTGTGCTAAATAATATGTGTGGTCCTTCATTTGTCCAAATGTCACTTCTCTTCTTACTTCTAACAAACCAGACTACCACAACTACAACTTCTTTTTTCTTCTTCTCTGTACGTATTCAAAGTAGTGACGAAATGTGCTCTGTAAAGCAGTTTGTCTGTTTGGGCTACTGTAGAAAGGTACACAGAGACAAGCAGATGTTAGTTATGTGTTTAAGCTGCGTTGACATGGGGAACACTTTAAATTTAGTTAGTGGCAGCCATCTCTCATGGAAAGGATGTCAGGATGACAACTAGGATTTTTGGTATTATAGAAACATGTTTCCTAACTATGTTTAGGAAAAACATCCCATCTATCTTAGAATAGGAATTTAACTATTACAGACCCGTCCTAACTGAAGAAATTCCTAAGTAGGGAATCAGATAATAGAATGGCATAGACCCTGTCCTTAATTAAAAATAATTGCCTAAAATGGCAGCGCCACTGTTGGGTCTGTATAGCAATTACACTGAAGATGGGGAACAACATGAAGACCAAAATATTCTGACTGAAAGGCTACTCAAACCATAAAATTCCCAGACCAGGGCTCTACGCTAACCTTTGTCCCAAAGAGCACATGTGCTCCTACATGAAAAAATTTAGGAGCACAAAAAATTGTGAATAAATAGTTTAACAAACTATTTAAAATAAATAGTTTAACAAACTAGGGCTTGTGTAATTTATGAACCAGGGACGGATTCACATTACACCAGCAGCACCCACACAACCCACGCATCACACGTAATGTAAACAAGAATACTGAACAGTATTCGCATAACTTTTAGGGATGCACCGAAATGAAAATTCTTAGCCGAAGACGAATTTAATGTAAAAATTTGCCAAATACTGAAATACATTCACACTTTTTCCATTTATTTTGCCATTTTTTGCCATTGTATGAATTAAATAGTCAAAATGTGCTTTTTACTCAGTGTTTCCCACAGGATTTGTACTATGGTGGGTCAGAGACAATTCAGCAGAACAGTGTCTGCAAACCCCGATTTTTGTGTCTTTCTTGGACGCTTTAAAATGCTTCCACACTACCGACATGTCAACGTAATTGTTCGGTCTTTTGACTTATTAGGCTGAACACCAAAAGAGCTTTTTTTTTTCTATTTTTGGGGCGATTAATTTCGGTGGCTGAACATTCGCTGGATCCCTAATAACTTTAGTAAAACAGATGTAAAATAGAACAAGAGGAACGAGTGGCTCTCAGGAGGAGGCAAGAAGGAGCACATATTGGCACACTGACATCCTCTGCAGTGGAAATGCATCTTTCCACTGCGGAGGCTCTTTCCACAATGTAGGAGAAACTATTTTAAATAAGTATATTAGTGATGTAATATTATAACATCAGATAAGAAGTTAAATTTTGATCTAATAATATACTGTTAGTATGTAAATATATTTATTATATAATTTTATTATATGTATTGTCATTTTATATATTACTATACTATATAGCCCACCACCGGTATACTATTAATTCCAGCTGGAGAAAACTGCAGTTTTATGTTTGTGAGTTGTTTTCATTCATTAGATCCTTATGCAAGAAAAATGGCCTAACTATTGGTGTTTTGATTTGTTATCTCATTTGAAAGTTCACTACTGTGGCAAGTCAAACTTTTTTTAATGTCCTGCTCCATCCAGGCTTTGACTGGTCAGTTCGAAAAGTGACATTGACAAGCACATCTATTTTATGAAAAGCTGAACATGTTTCAACAAAAAGGCACCTGATAGCTAAATACTGAGCTAGCCAAACCCACAACCTCCTTATGTTCTCCTTACTGTCTTGCTTCTCATTGCTTAGCTGCTGACACCGCATCTCTGTCTTTGTTTTCAAAACAAGGTGCTCAAGCGGCCACCAAGCGACCGGCCCACCGGGATCTCTCCCGGTGCTCTGGAGGCTAGCTGGCTTTTTTCCTGCCAGTGTTTCGCCAACTCTCATTTGACTGACACTAGTTTTAAGTCACATCCTGACAGCTACTCTGGCGGGGTGTTTTGAATGATTAGCAGTAGGGCTGGACTCAAATATTTGCACGAGGGGTGCAACAACTAATCAACGTAGTTGACAAAAGACGATTATTAAATTTGTTGCCAATGAATTTAATAATTGATTCGTTCATGACGTCATCGGGCCGTAGCGACACCGTCTGCTTAACAGAGTAAAGTGATGTGAACAGTAACGTTAAAGTTACTAAACAACTTAAAACTTCCAGAGTGTGGCAGCATTTCACTCTTCACTCAGCCAGAAAGGTCTGAGCTCTCCTGGAAACACCGGAGCATCTGAGGAGGAGGCGCGTAACGTTGTGTCTCTGTGGATGATGAAGACTCATCTCGGTAAGCTAGTCAGTGAGCTAGCTTCACGTTAAAGCCGCGTTGCTTCACGTTATGAGCTGAAATGTTTTCTATACAGTTGGTGTGTTACAGTAATGGTGCTGTGAGTAACGTTAAAGCCCGCTGGGGCCAGTTGCAAAAAAGTATTACACTGAGCCCTGTATTAAGAAGAAAGGATTTAGGATAAGACATGAATGAATGAGAATTAAAAAACGCTAAAGGCGGCCTCGGCTGGAACAATGTCAGTGTATGTGAAAAACGCATTAAATGTGAATACATCAATACCACTCAATTTGTTGATGTTGCAATGAAAAAAAAAACAAAAAAACAAGTCAACCTGTAATGACTGGAGAAAAGTAAGATTGCTTCGAATGTTTTCCTCAGAACTTCAAACAAAAGCATGATGAGTAGGAGTTGTGCACCAAACTCCAAAGGGCAGCAGGTCTTCTAACCAACAAAAAACAAAGCCCTGCAAAATTGATCTCTAATCCTTCAGTACACTGCAAAGAAAATATGAGAACTTTTAGTATTGATTTTGACTAATAAGTAGTTATTTATACATTTTCATTTATACTGCAAGTTACTCTGAATTGTGACTTCAGTATTCAACATAACCAAAGATACATAGTAGTTAAATTGTATAGTAGTAATTGGAACTAGTCACACTAACTTTCCACATATTTAACACCAACCATTTTATCCAGATTTGATAGCCTATCTGGTAGGGCTGCAGAATTTGGAGAAAAAGACATATTGTGATTATTGTGGATAATATTGTGATTTGTGAGTTCATTATATTGGAACAAATGAGTCTACTTGCTTAATTATCAAGAAAAATGCACAAAATACAGACATTTTAATATGTGGATTTCTCAACTTGAACAAAGTTAGTATACTGTTAGTATAACAATAATATATTTATTATAATAGTATATTTTACTGCTAGTTGAATATTAAATCCAGCAGCAGTTTAAACAGCAGTACCAGCAGTTTCATTTCTGTGGGTTGTTTTTATTCATTAAATCCTTGTGCAAGCAAAAGGCTCTACATTTGTCTCTAATTTATTAATGGCAAGTACTAACTTGCCATTAATAAAGCTGCACGATTTGGAGAAAAGGTTATATTGCGATTATTGTGGGCAATATTGCAATTGCGATTTGATTATAATGGAACAAATGGTACTCAGTCTACTTGCTTAAAGGAGAACTCCAGGCAATTTTTAAGTTAATCTTGATCGTTATACCTTTGTGAGTACTGTCTATAGAAAAAAAATGAGCCGGCTTGGTGCTTGCAACACGGAGCTGCTACAGCTAATGCCCAGATCTCCCACGTAGCTAAAACGGCAGTTATGGGGGCATTTACATACAGAGTGTCTTTGTGCCTCTTAACAGATATTAACAGGTATTGTAATTGAGAAATGAGACCGCTAAACACATCTATGCAACACTGTCAGTGTGGGAGACCCATCTTCAAAACGGTTATTAGCAAGCATGTAAGCAGCCTAGCTAATAAGGATAGCTATGTT
>JAPMOB010222053.1:0-15947 GCA_029875015.1 Lepomis gibbosus | reverse complement strand
GATTGTGGTCAGGAGCAGAACTGGAGAACACTTGTCTTTTGGCTTCTATGTAATTTCACATTAGCTAACAGGAAGTCGCTAGTAGCTTTATGTAATTTCCGCCTACTTGCCCAGTATTAAGAGCATCAGGCACAAGCTTAGACTAAACTGGTGCACAACTCTGTGCTGTACATGTACTGTACATCCTGATGGTTAAATGCTATTTCAGTTTTCTGGTTGCTAGGAAAAGAAAAGACGATGGTTACCATGGAGGAGTTGAGGTTAGTAAAGCAAATTAGTAGGAGACTAATGAGGAGAAATTTCTTACTGTAACAATGAAATGGTTGATAATAATGAGTGAATAAATATCCATCCATCCATCGTCAACCGCTTAACCTGCGTACAGGGTCGTGAATAAATATGCTGGTTCCTACAGAGGTCACACTAACGGGGTTTTCCCTGCCGTTTTAAGGCTTAGGAGGTGAGACCCAAAACTGCTTGGGTGCTGTGCCATGAATGTAAATTCAATGTGGAGAGCATGAAAATTAAATGACTTTTCCCAGACAAATATGCAGATGAAAGGCACAAGACCCGTGTAGTTACCAGATCTCAACTCAGTAGGAAATATTGGTAAGATATGTTAGACCATCATCAAAACACCAAATGAGGAAATTACCTTGGGAAGAATTCTGCTCATCCTTCCCGTGGAGTTTCAGAGACAAAGAGAATCGAAGTTGTTGTGGTTGCTTGTGGTGAAACGGCACCGTACCGTGTTGCTTATGTTGGTTTTTAAAAACAAATTGAAAGGAACAGTACAATCATTAGTGAACTGTTATTTTCATTCTCCTCTGCTGGACTTGGGTCATCTGCTGCTGATCACCAGAGCTGAATCCATTTTGTCACAAGGGTGAAGTGTCACAATTCAACACTAATGGAAACCACACAAGTTGAAGCTCCTTTCATCACGCTATTTGTAAGTTTCAGGGAGAATGCTCTAAAAAACATTCATTTCTTCCTCAGAGATCAGTGGCATATCATGGAAAAAACCCTCTTCTTGACGGTAACGTGCTCAGATGTGATGGAAGAGTCATGTCGACTGTGAGCGTTTAAAGTCAGCGGGGAGACAGAGGCTCCAGTGTGACGAGAGAGAGGCCTTTCTGTGCTGTGACTCAGATGAACACAGCAGTTGTTGGGGAAAAGGTCAGTGGATTTTGTTGGTATTCTGCAGCCGTGCGCTTTTTGGCAGAACACTTGACGGCGCAGCGGGCACTCGAGCTTGAAATGATGTTGCTTCCTCCGGCCAGGAGGCGATGGCTCCCATGCCACACAGCATACGCAGGACACCATAAATCCTACAGTGTAAATAAAGACCCGCCTCGCTCCACCACGTCTCACTCCTTCTATGTCCTTATTCTTTTATAAACGCTGGTCTGCCTCTTTCTATTTTCACAGCCTCCCCTCTCATTTTTCTTTCTTGTTTACTCCTCACTATCTTTTTCTTTTTCTCCACTGACGTAGTGTCTGTTCAATTATCTCCTTTCTTTTTATCCTTGTCCTTTACTTTCTTCTGCTCATCTGTGAAGTATTTTCTTTCTTAGTTATTATGTAAAACATTATCCCTGTTTTCATCTAACTTTGTAGCGCCGAAATGCAGTTTGTGGCAGGTAGCTATGGAAAAGAAAAGGGAGAGTAAATCTCATTTAGTCACAGTTTGACTTTATTAACTGCACAGCAGGCGGTGACAGAGGTTTGTCCTTTGACAGATGTTCTGAATGCTGCTTGCGGTGTTGGACCACTACCCCCCGTCCTCCACATAAACACACATATGCAGTCCGTAATTACAGGCGTACGACTCCCTGCAGAGCCTATACAGCATCCAGGCCCAGCAGGTATTTCACTGTCATTTTCGAATTACTTTACTGCAGAAAATACTTTATTTTATGTCACGCAACAAAACAAAATGATGCAAATCACATGCTTTAGACTGGCACGTTTACTGTGGCTACGTTTTTAATTATTTAATTCTGTTTATTCCAGTTTTTTGGTGGCCTATACTAAGCTATTGTAAACATGGTGTTACTTCTGTTGGACGGCTGCTGTACTAAAACAGACTGCAACTAGCTGTCCATTTTTACTTTATCTCACTAGTCAGCTAGGTTTGTATGTTCGGACACAGTGGACGTTATTCAGCTCACCTTATGTGACCCCTTCATATAACTATAAAGCCACAGTCAGTGTACAGGTCTTTAACAAATAAATCTATCATATGAATTGTGTGAAATGTTAACCAAATGTTATGCAGCTCTGCCATCTTTGTATTAGTCAGTAATGTCAGTGATTTTCTGCGTGATACTTTATTCGGAAAGTAACCTCAACCAGCTCCATATGTTTGAGGATGGGTTATGCAGATTCCTGAGACTCTGTTTTGCTGCCCTTGGCCTGTTTGCAGTTTAGCGGGGGAGTGGCCTCCCCTCTTTTTCCAGAGGGGAGGAATTTGCATTTTAGGCAAAGATTATTTATCAAGGCTTTTGTTCCAGGTTCCTGTCTCTTAATATCATTTCCATATCTTAACATTTAGGTAACCTTCAGACTGGCTTTGACAGCAAAGTGGAACCTTGTGTTGTTCAGATAATTTAGAAGGCTCATTACTTGAATTTAATGTTTGAACAGCCCAGAAATACACAATATTCAGCATTTTAAGTGTTATTATTCTTTCATCTCAGAACTATAGTGAATAAATATGTTTTTATAAAGGTGATTTAATGCTGTGCTGTCAAAGTCTTTGTCAGAGGAGCTGTCACTTTTTTCAAACAGTAGATCTACTTTTAGAATAAACTCTGAATGTCATTCAGGAGTTTGTTCACTTTGTTGATCCTCTTGGGAATGACATGTTGAGGAAATATGAACTCAAAATATTTCACTGGGTGAATGCTTTTCTTCAAAAACATTTCAGCATGGCTGCTTAGGAAGTCTAAACTTGATCTGTGGCCAGTTTAACCCTTTGATCAAGTCAGGACTTTTTATTAAAGGAGGAAGACGTCCTCTGCCGGTCGAAGTGGACTGAAGGTGATGCTCATTCGTAGTAATAACCAGAGGCACAGTGACATGCACAGAATTTCTTTCTCAAGCTTTAACAGCTTAGCTTGATTTATTGTTTGCAGACTTGAAAATGCAGAAAAGTGATAAATTGGAAAAATAAATTGCATTATACTGACAGGGAAGGAAAACCATTTAAAAGAATCAATCCACTGCTATCAGCCCTGCTCATTTTTAAATCCTCCCTTGTTGCACTTAAACTGGATCATGTGTTATACTGTCTCCACTAATAATGGACTGCATGGTACTACATACAACCATATACGTTACTAACAACTAATTTTTCTGCAATTCTGAATTCCAGCTTAATGTGTTACTGGATTAAAGATCAGTATAAATGGTCTGTACCTTTATGGTATATTTCTAGTCTTCCAACCCCTCAAAGCACTTTTACACCATGTCACATACACCCATTCAGTCCATTATCATGCTTAAAGTAAGGACTGAAGCACATGCACCCTTAAAAAAATCAGCTCATTTACAGTATTTATCTCATTTTTAGTGTTTGAACAAATAAATTACCTTGTGCATGAGAAAGAATAATTACATCTATTATAGATCATTATGTTTTCTGTGTTATGAAGGTGACAGGAGATCTGAGTGTAATCCATGATGCAACAGGACCACATTCAAAATGTGACTTTAATTATCATTGACTCCAAACCTTAATAGCCGACTTTCCATTGTTTTGATCACATCAGTCCATTAACACTACTTGTGAAAGCGCTGAGTGCTGTTAATGCCAACCTGAAATCAGACTGAGAGTCTGAACCAGCAGTCATGACTGTTAATTCACTTTAGCCACATTTTGTGGATAAAGAAGACAATTTTCATTTACCCCTGGTGTTGTGAGTCTCCTCCCCAAGAAAATTGAACCTACCCCCCCCCCCCCTTAAATTCTGAAGTCCTTCTTTGTGTCTCCATCCCAAGTACAGTGGAGCGTATCAAATGCTGTATTTTTCAAAGCACTGAAAAATTGCTTTTGAAAGTTTCAACAAGTGTTTCCCAATGTAATGTGATGGTGGATAAGCCAACAAACAAACATAGTCCGAACATCTGCTGTCATTTTTTATAGCACAAGAGAAAAAGATATCTCCTTCCAAACTGACATTTATCTTTACAGTGATTGAGATATAATATCTTGATTTGAAAGGTATTATAATTCTTTGAGAAGTTGAAGAAAGGAGCCATGTGTCTCTTGCCTCTTTAACTTACAAATTTGCACTCTCATTGTAGAGGCAATTACCAACATTAAGACTATGACAGAAACAGCAAAATGTGGAAAGTGGTGAATTGAATGTGACAAGACTGAATAAATTGCACCACTTAGCAACCATTTTTACTTTCCAATGTACGTAAGTTACTGATGATTAGATGGCTCTGCAATGAATTATAGCAGCAAAGCTATTATGTTCAAGTTTGACATCCCATTTTCCGTTTCCATCTTCCATTCCAGTGACTTTATACAACATTTAGACAGAGTTTTCAGCAGCAGTGGCTGGTTGGTGCATTTCTGTCATTTAGCGGCATGGAGGAAGGTGTTTATTTTACAATTAAGGAATTAACTTAATGAAGTGTAATGTGAAGTGCTTCCAAAATGTACACCTGAATGATTTCACGAAAAAATATAAAATAAATCAAAATGCGGAAGAACAATTATGATACAGTACAGTAGAATGTATACCAGTCCTCTGCAGTAACACTGAGTCCGACACTGACCATTGCCTTCTTTGAATTAAGGAATACTTGCATTTAGAAAACTCCAATGATTAATGATGAGTAAAATTTTCAGATTTATATCATCCTTTAACAACAGTCAAATACGTTAAAGAATTGCAGTTATCAAAGGAATGGGACACAATACACAAGAAGAACAGTATTTGGGCAGTGACAAATTGCTTTGTTATCTTATCTCTGTATCAGATAAACCACTTTTAATGGACACAAAGTGACGGGACAACCCCATGTCATTATATTGAATATCAGTAACTGTCTGAAATTCCCATCAGGCAGGCCAAGATCATGTTGCAGCTGTCTTTGCTTCTTGCTTGATTCAGAATAACTGCTTCTTCAGCAGTTAAACATGAGGTCATATTGTATAATAATAATTTTTATTTGTAGATACTTTTCAAAACCAAGTGCTATATAACAAGTGTAAAGACAATAAAACATAAAAACAAATACATGATAAAAGCATCAAAAACATTTCAGAGACTAAAATACAGGTTATAATTAAATATAAAATATATATAAAAAATAAAAGAATGAAATAAAATAAAATAAAATCAGAAACGGCTCTCCTATAAAAAGTATGTTTTAAGACGTGACTTAAAAGAGTTCTTTGACCCAGACGACCTGATTTCCTCGGGCAGGCTGTTCCAGAGCCTCTGGGCCCTGACTGCAAACACTTTATCCCCTTTAGTTTTCAGTCGAGACTCTGGAACAGACAGCAGACCTCTGCCCAAGGAGCTCAAGGTACGTGCTGGTGTATATAGGACTAAAAGGTCAGAAATATAACAGGGCGAGAGGCCATGAAGAGCTTTCAAAGTGATCAATAATTTTAAAGTCAATTCTAAAAGATGCTGGGAGCCAGTGTAATGAAGTTAAAACAAGGGTGATGTGGTCATATGTCTTTGTTCTGGTTAAACGCCTGGCAGCTGAGTTCTGAACAATCTGAAGTCAATCAATAGATTTTTGGGTTAAGCCTATAAAAAGGCTGTTGCAGTTATCCAGGCGTGATGAGATGAAAGCGTGTAAAATGGTCAGTGTCCTTAAAAGTTAAAATTGATCATATTTTTGATATATTTCTAAGCTGGTAAAAAGTTATTATTACACAAGCTTTGGGGTGTGCTGCTCAAAATTTAGGGGATTTCACACGTACCTGGTTTGGTCTGGACTTTCGGACTTTTCAGTTTGGTCCAAACCAAAATTGCAGGTGTGAAACCTCCCAAACAGACTATATTTGGTACGGCGAAAAGAGGTAGTCTCGGTCCGGATCAAACTGAACCATGGTTCGGTTTGTTTCTGGTGTGAAACTGGTGTGAGACTAATTACAGGGAATTTGGCAGTTGATGTGTAAACCAGAAACAAACAAATGCAGGGAGAAATGCATTGAAATAAGGACACAATTATAAATGTCCCGTGACAGCTCATCTTTTCAAACAGACAGGCACTATAGAAGCACACTGCCACATACATCTTTGGTTTCTTCTGAAACGGAGGTGCAGACGGATTGCTTACTGTCTTCTCCTCCTTTCCTGTCGGCGACGTTATGTTTGCACAACAAGGACGTTTAATTCCAATAATGACAACAGGATGCAAGTCTGCAGTCGCAGAATTGCAGTGTGAAACCAAATCAAAACTAACTGAATGTATAAAATTGTATCAAAACACAAACTTTGGTTCAGACCTTGGTGCGGACCTTCAGGTGTGAAAGCCCCCTTAGGCTACTATTGAACCGGACACCAAGATTCTTTGCAACAGGCTTAATGTGATTCACTAGGGAAATAGCAGATGGCAGTATTTGCTTTGCCATTTGCTGGTACCCAATGAGCAGGATCTCAGTTTTGTCTGAGTTCAGCTGAAGGAAATTATTTGAAATCCCATTTTTGACTCCACAGAGGCAGTCAATTTATGAACTCAACATTCCAGGTTCTGTAGATCTGACGGGCAAGTACAACTGTGTGTCATCAGCATAAAAATGAAAAGAAACACCATATTTTTGGATAATGTTGGGAAGCAAATACAAGGAAAATAAAATGGGTCCTAAGACCGACACCTGAGGCGCACCATATTTAACTGGACAGAATGAAGAGGCATAGTTGTTTACAGACACAATGAACCTCCTATTTAACAGGTAGGATGAAAACCATTCAAAGGTGCATTCCCACCGAAAGCGAACTGGATGTGCACGGAATCTAGCTGCAGAGAAGCGTGAGTGAAGATAAATCAAGTTGTAATTCCAAAAACTAAAGTAAAAAGCTAATTTAATAAAACCAGTTAACTCTGACCTCCTCCCGCTGGTAAACGGCGTAGTTGTCAGAGTAGAATCCAGACCCACTACGGGTGTTTATTTGTCCGAAAGCTGCAGCGCTACTCCCAGTCTACTTCCCCGTTCTTTAGCAGCTCCGCCGGTGACGTTTGGACAATCTCACCACTGATACGCTTTCGCGACATCGCCAACAAGTAATTTCATCAACCAACGCCTCATTCATGACGCCCCAGAGTGAATTTGCAAGAATTTGCGTCTTAGCATTGACTTTGTATGTAATTTAGCTGCCCAAAACGCTGGATCCACTTTTGGTGGGAACATACCTTAAGGCAGTACTCGAGATCCCTACCCAGTGCCTCAGTCTGTCTAACATGATGTTATGATAAATTGTGTAAAATGCAGCACTAAGGTCCAGGAGTGCTTGGACTGAGCACATGCCATCATCAGCAGACATTAAAAGGTCAGTGACTTTAAGCAGAGCAGCCTCAGTGATTGACAGGGCAGTCATGTGATTGACTTTACCGATCAAGAACATTTCTCTGTTTGGCCTTGAAATGTTCCTTTGGCTTAGTGTAAGATCATCGTCTTGCTCCACAGTGCTTTTTGGATTGGGGCACCATTTATAAAAAGAGCTATGAGTCCTATACTGTTCACCCAATCTGGATGTGAACAGATTTAAAGCTGAGAGTTTAAATGTGTTACCGCTGTAGTAATTGTTTCTATTTCAAATTCAATATGCTGAAATACAGAGTCAATAAATTAAAAACTTTCCAAACTGTCTTGTGACTGCATCTAGAAAAAAAGGATAGGTGAGTGTGCTGTTACCTCTGACCTCGTACTTCTACGTAGTCCACCAAAGAAATGTTCATGGAATTAAAGACAAATTGTTCTCTCTAATGTTCAGCTGCTTTTTCATCTTCAACCCATTTCCAAAAAAAAACATAATTATCTGATTTGTCCAAAACCTTCAATTAGAGGAAGGGAGAGCTTTGAGATATGTGAAGACTTGATAATGACACACATTATGGTTGATTTGATGATGTAATTGGTGTGCTTCATTTGGGGCTCAAAGGGAATTCTAAATCCAAATGGGCACTTAGACCTGAAAACTCATGTTAAAACACACAAAAATTACCAAGAAAGTGGCACATTTAAAAAAAAAAGCCTTCAACAGTCAGCCTCCAACACAAGTTGAAAACAGTTCTTCTCACAAGCCTCCTGTTATTGACACTACGGAGCATGGAGTGAGTTTCTGTCTTTCTCTCTCTAAACACCCTCAGCTTTAATCACCGTCCAAAGATACAGTAAATCAGAGTAATTGTTCTTTCTGTTCACAATTTGCCTCCACAAAACGTGACAAGAGAGGCGGCTGAGTGTGTTGGTGTTGGTTTGTTCCTGCACATATTTTTTGCCATATGTGTGGAGAGGCTGATAATGTCCCCATAATGAAAGTCAGTTCAGGCAGCTAACGGGATTAGAGCTGAGCACGCAGCATTTTCCTTCAGTGTAGTCTTTTAACAGACCTAATTCTTTGTCTCATCACTTTTTTCGCAGTTTGTCTCTGTGTTTTACTTTCTTTTTTTTTAGCTGGAGCTATTACAGAAACACTGCTTTCTGCTTTTATAGTCATCTGTCCCACCTGTGCAGCCATAGCCACTGTAATGTTCCTTCATGCAGTTATGCTGCCTCTGTTAGACTGAAAAACCAAAATGAGGACATTATAACACAGTTTCTGATGTCTATGGTTTGTCTTAATATGTCCACCACCCATTTCTTTATTTGAGCATTATGTTCTAAAAACTAACATCTGTCTAACATCTATCTATCTGAAATACGATATTTAAAAAATTATAATTACCATTTATTTAACTCATAATTATAATAAGAAACTACATCCTAATTTTTAAGGAATGCACAATGCAAATTTTTCTCTGCTGGTATATCTGAAGTACAAATCTGATACCAATGGTATTTTTTGCCCCTGCAAATTCTAAATCTGTGTACCTGCTGCCAAATTGTTGGAATCACTTTTAAGCAAGGTAATGTGAGGTTTAATGAATGAAACTAATATCTAAAATGCTGGAAACACGTTGGCAAATAACCAATTTATAGTATTCGGTCCCAGCATTCATACTAATTCTGACATAATTAGTTAATAATTGATTTTAATAAATAGCAACTGGAAGGAAATGTATGCCCTGGAGCAAAATCATCTTTATACTAATCTGATCTAACAGTCTCCTGACTCAAACTGCATATTTCATTGTATACTTTATATAAACTGAATGTTTCCCAAAATGTCTAAAGACTATTCTCTTAAATAGAGGTGGCAGTTTAGAAAACTTATGACAAACATATCAGTTGTTTGTTGTGATGAAATCCATCCACTTCAGCCACCAACCTTGAGGCAGTGGCTTTTCAGTGAGTGTTCCTTTCATGAAGGAAACAAAGTTGTAGAATAAAACATTCTTTAAGTTGTTTTAAAAAGGAGTTTTAGTCTGTACATCTGCATCCCTCAACACTTGTTCTTACGTGACCTTCTCAGGAGGTATTCAAACATGACACTTATTTGCACCTCGCAGTCTAAATATTCATTAATTGACTTTGTTGTTGTTAGTAATTGTCTAATTGACCATTTTTTAAAAATCACATTGTCACTCCTGACTTGTCACATTTTGACGCTTAATGATGTCTTGTTTAGGCCTTCGCGATCACGTTATCAATGCTTAGTAACAATAAATATGCAACGTCCGGTTACACTTTCAAAATAAAACTTTAAAATAAAAATTGCCATTTTGAAACGGCACAATGTTAAAAGTTGTGAAACGTTGTGAAACATTTGGTTAGGTTTAGGCACAAAAAGCACTCTGTTAGACAGGAAAGGGTACTGGTTAAGGTTAGGAAAAGATCACAGTTTGGATTGGCTTACGCACGTCAATTAACATGCAAGTTAAGTAACGTTACTTGAGTTACTTGCGTATCTTACTTTGCACCTTATACTTAAATAAAACTATTTAATGTTGACTTTTTGTTTCACAGGGGACACGAACACCGGTCTCCTAGTTCAACATCCGGGTTCTGGCCTTCATCCACCCCAACCACCTCCTTACTTGTTCTTTTCTTTTAAATATCATATACCTGCAATAGAAATTTGTGTAGCACTTATATTATGTGTATTAATCAATATTTAAAAATGCCATAAATAATATAGCAATGTTTAACTGAATATTATACTTAAGTTCATACTATACTATGATCTATACTTAGATCTTATATATTTATTTATGTTCTTATCTTTCTTTGATCTTCTTCATATTTGTTTGCTGCTGCAGAAACAGATTTGTTCTTTTAGCATTACTAAAATAGGATAATTGCAATATGAATACATGATGCAGTAGCTGGAAATGAAATCAGACAGGAAGTGGCTATAGTATTAAATCTCTGTCCTATCTAATTCACCCTGTCAATTGTTGTTCCCTAAAATGTATCTACAGTTTGCACACACCATTAGCGCAGTCATGATGTAAGAATGGCTGTAAAGTGCTTTGACCACTTAAGCTACAGAGGATAGGTATTTAAAGTATTCCTGCTCACATGCATTATGTATGTTGAGAGAGTTGAGAATGTGTCACAGTAATTAGACTGGTTAAGCTTCCATATTAGTTTTGGATGAACAAGAATTATGGATTTTGTCCCCCCTTTTTTACAGTGTAGTCCCGGCACAAGGAGATCTCTTTATGGCCGGTATGGAGAGGAGGAATGGTTACAGCGACCCATAACTGCCTCAGCGTACATATGACGTGTGAGTACTGAATTAATAGAAACTAAAAGTCATACCTGTGCTTTAAAGGGGCACTTCACCCATTTTACACATGAACTTCAGTTTACCTGTGATGAGGAGCACTACTCATCTTGTGAAAACTGTGCATTATAGCTTTGGCGGTGTTTGGAAAAAATTACTTGAAACTTAAAATATATTTGATCAAAATCCTGTGCTGCGAACTGCATGAGTGGTGTTTGAAAGAACTGGGCATTTAGAAGAAGTGTTAAATGAAGAAGGCTAACTCATACACAAATATCTCGGCTTCTGCTTCTTCAATTTTCATCATTCATTCTGTGATCCTCCTCTTCTGAGTCTCCCAACTCAAAAGTGCAATTTTAAATCATCACAGTGCCCCTTTAAAGGTATTGTGCGCATCACTTACACTTGTGGTTGGGAAAAGCTATATTACCTATTGCTGTCAGACTGATGGAGTAAATCTCATACTCCATAGGGGAAATTATTCAGGAGAAGGTGCTTGTTAAATGATTTAACACATGTTGCAAAGGCATACAGCTTCACAACATGAAATGGAGGGTGGTTGCCTCTACGATCTAATATGTTACGTACGTTCTAATCCCTTATAGAATATATTGTGGTATCTGATTAAAAGCGCTAAGAGCAGTCATTTAATGTTAATGAATATTAAGGAGAATTTAAGCTTAATGAAGCAAAACATAGCTATTCATTAGTTCACTGGGCTTGCACATGCTTTAGTGTGTTTTTATGATTACAAAGGTTAATAAGAACATTTTTTTGGGACAGTTTATTAATTTATACCAACGACTACAGCCAAGGTAGGAGTGCTTTGTTGTTAATCAGGCATAATCATCTTCTGTTTGAACTCGATTATATACTGCTTAACAGACACTTAACGGTGATCGCAATATAAAAATCGTTTAAGAAGTTATTGCACTAAACCAAAGAGTAAACTTTGTGTTGCACTTTCTGTTCGGCAAACTTCGAATAGATGTGACTTGATGTGACTCCAAAGTACAAGAAGCTGTAGCCTTGTAACACTAATAATGACGTCACAGTATTTATTTACAAACTGTAATTAGGCCACTTATTAGATCAGTCAGTTATCATGAAGTAGCACCACCCTTTAGCCATTTAGAAATGAGTAAATCCAGAGACAATTTAGAAGAGACATGCCACTCAGTCACATCCTCAGTACAACTCTATGGGGAAAAGCCTGTAACGGCAAAGATGGCGGTTATCCCGCCCCTCCCGCTAGAAAGCCAATCGTCTGCTTTTAACAGCCGAAGCGGGAATCATATTACAGCCAATCGTGTGGCTCCACTGACGTAATGGTCTGTTTTACCTTCACTACGCATGCGCGGAAGTGGTGGCCATGCGTAGTAGAAGTATAACCGGTCAGAAAAAACGCTTTTTAAACCTTATTTTGGGGCAAAGGTTTCAAATTCTCTCAGCAAATTTCTATCAGATTTGAATGCTGATTCTTGTCATGTAGTTTTTATGTCCCATAGTTCTGGTTCTCTCCCCATTCATTCAGATAGGAGCCTGGTCTTGTTAGTCCGAAATAGCTGCCTGGAAGCGTTGCCAAGATGGCGGCCGAGTGGCAGGACTTGCCTAAAAGGACTTTGGTAAATCCAAATGCTTCTCTCCAACTCAAATGGCCACGTAGCCTATGATTTGTATTAGACTGCGGACTGAAAGACAACCTTTGACTGGAGTCAGATTACCTGCTTTTTGCTAATATGGGTTAACAACAATGAGTGTTGCGCAAGTTACTCAGAAATTGTAACTTGTAACTTTTTACTTATTACTCCTTAAAAAAAGTAGTAATATTACTTTACTACTGGGTAATATTACCACTTATTGCTGGGTATTAAAAGTAACTAGTTACGTTACTCATTATGTTACAATATTACTTAATGAATCCACTTTATTGGAACAATAATTAACATTAGGAGTCAACAACCAGCCAAACTGAAAATAATGCAGCCTCTCAGACCTGATAATGCTGTACAGTATATGCTGTATGTACAGTAAATGGTATTTGACAAAATAAAAAAGCAAAGGATGAAACAAATATTCCACAAATAAGAAGCAAGTTTCTCCCCACTTTGTTAACAAATAGAATATTCACAACAGCAGCACGAGTATGTTTTTACAAAACATATAAAATTTCTTAACGCCACTGGCTGAAATAAAAAAATAAAGCAAGTAAATCCCGACTTTTGAAAATTAGTTTTTCTGCAGAACATAAGTATAAGTTTCATGTTGCTGTTCTGCTTCAGCAGATGCTTCAATAAATTAAATGTAGAATTATCAGTGGTTGAAAGCCATTTTGCTTTTTTGCACAAAGTTTACAACTGACCACAATGTTCTTTGCATATTAGACTGTGAACAATAATGGCAATACTTCAGCTATGGAAACAACACCTCTCTCCCTCGCTGTCCATTTTTCTTTTCTTCATTCTAATCGCAGTTCACGTCAAGGATGTTGTGTTCCTGTAACACAGTAATGCAGCGTTGCTTGGATTAGTAACTGTAATATTAGTACTCTTTTGTAAATAATAATCTCTTACACTACTAGTTACAGGAAAAAGTAATATTATTTCAGTAACACGTTACTACCCAACAATGACAACAACACATTTAATACACTTGCTGTCCAGCTATAAAATATGGCCACACTTCATCTCTGACTTGTTCTGTTTACTTCTTTCTTTCTCTCACTCACTCAACCTCCCTCTTTCTTTCCCTCCAACTTGCTAATTACCTTTGGTTTTAAGTAGCTTCATTAATTCTGCAGTAACGATGCTGCGCTGACCACAATACCTGACAGTAATTCATAATTAACACATAACACTTCCACAGGAACAAGCAACTGCCTCCAAGGTAATTATGTAGGACCGTGGAAGCATATATGAACTCACAGTGACATTGTTTGAATAAAATGCTGCTCTCTGCTTTTTGGTACAATCATCTATAAAAGGAAGAAGCAGCAAACCCAATTTCTGCCAAAGTATCGACATCAGCAGAATCCCAGTGTGCTTTAACACTGTTGACTCAGTAAAGACTCTTCTTGACTTTTTGTCAGCTCACTTGAGTTAAAAAGGCCTTTTTTGTTAGTTAAACAGAATAGCGTTTTTCAAAAGTTGCATCTCGTAGCCGTGTCTCAAAGACAGATGGCAACATGAAGTGTTCATGTTCCTGCATATCCACAAAACTATCTAGATAAAAATAAAGAGTCTGTAGTTTGTGCAATCATCTCCTCATTAAGATAGTTTTGATTGGCTCTATTCTGTATTCTGCTGCAGTGCCAAGATGGCATGTAATACTTAGCTTTATTCTGTCAAACCAAAGACGCATCCTGGTCCAGCAGGCATGTGCAACACTACAGGAAGCCAAATGTCCCTCATCAGTGAGCTGTGGTGCACATCTGCACTGGCAGGCACACAACACTGGCCACCAAGTTTTGCTAAACTTGTGTCACCACTAGCTTTCCTTTTCGTCATGTTTATTCATAGCCTCTGAACTTCTCAGCTTTCTAAGCTAAATATCCTGTTTTTTCATAGTTGAGCGCTCCCAGATATGAAAATGCACACAAACACACACACAACACTTTTATTCAAATGATCACTGGTTTGAGTTATGGGCCCTTTTGTTTCCAAACAGTAAACTCATTGAACACAATCCTGACAGAGAGCGCAGCTATAATTGTTTCATTGCTCTGTTTGAAGCAGGCACATCCATCAGGCTGCCACGTGTCCTACAGTGAATGTGTACAATGTGTGGATGAGGATGACATTCAGTGATGATAGGGATCAGAGAAAATAAGTTGCTGTGCGTGAGGAGTGCTTCGAGCTCCGCATTGAGTTACATAAAATTACTCTTTCATCATGTACAAAGATGCTGAAGCAAAACTCTTTAGAGGCTTTATCTGAGTTTTACCTTTGTGGGGGCTGGTTTACACAACCTTGACAGTGTCACAAAAACTGGAAGGTTGTTTTTTACCAAAAGTATTGAGGCTCCCTTTAGACTATATGGGTCAAATTTGTCTAATTTGTAAGTTTGTATTTTGTAAATAGTACATATTTGATTTGATTGGTGAAAAAGTGGGTATGTGTTATCCCAATGCCTGTGATGATGAATCCAAAGCATTTTAAATGGGTGAACACATCCACAGGACCTTAATTATCCCGAATCAGTCAAGAAGCACTGCCTCTGATATAAGATATCAAGCAAAGAATAATGATCTTAAAAAAAATATCTAATAGAATAAAAACAAAAGCAGTGACATAATGGCCCCACAGGGATTATGCTCAGGCCTAGATTAAAACTGACTTCAGTGGAGATGTTCATCAAAACATTATCTTACATGCTTATATTTCTAACATCAGTAGAACATAGTAATTAGTTAACTAAAGGACCATCAAGGCCACAGGACTAACTCAATAAAAAAAAGTTCTGGAAGCCATCTCAAAGCCAATAGCACAAGTCACTATCAAGTGCGGCATATACCAAGGCGATGCACCATCCCCGCTGCTGTTCTGCATAGGCCTGAACCCCCTCAGCCAGATCATCACAAAGACTGGCTACGGATATCGTATCTGAAGTGGAACAACCATCAGTCACCTCCTCTACATGGATGACATCAAGCTGTACGCCAGAAATGAGCGAGACATCGACTCACTGATCCACACTACCAGGATCTACAGCATCGACATTGGAATGTCGTTCGGGCTGGACAAGTGTGGTCGCATGGTATCAAAAAGAGGGAAGATGATCAGAACCGAGGGGGTTAAACTACCAAAGGCTACATTGCAGATGTTCAGGACAGCTACAAATACCTTGGGGTGCCACAAGCTAACGGAAACCATGAGGAGGCAGCAAGGAGGACCGCCACAGCCAAATACCTACAAAGAGTGAGGCAGGTCCTGAAAATTCAGCTGAATGGGAAAAACAAGATCTGAGCCATCAACACATACACCCTGCCAGTAATCAGATACCCGCTGGTGTAATAAACTGGCCAAAGGAGGAGATAGAGGCTACTGACATCAAGACAAGAAAGCTCCTCACAATGCATGG